>CAKNWW010339221.1:0-12109 GCA_932074435.1 Andricus kollari | reverse complement strand
TATTACGACGTGAGTTCTATAGTTGAAGATTACGAGTAACCAGACGGTTATTAACATTGTTTAGGCGTGACACCTTCTTCTGATTACCATCATTGGATGAAAGCCATACTTTTTGCTTGGGCGTAACGTTTATAAATTGATTTTAAAAACAAAAGGAAGCATAGGAAGTTTCTAAGGTATGTGTACTCATTCTCGCCTTCTTAAGTGAACCAAGTGTAGCCTAGATTCAGTGTGGTGGGGAAGCGCGTAAAGTTGAGAGCGCCTTAAGCTAAATTTTAAGTTCATGAAATGAGATATGTCGAATCAGTGGGAAAAAGAATTGAAAATTCGATCATCCAAGATGGCGGTCACCTTCGGTGACCTTTTGTGTCGGTACTAGGCCGCCATGTCGGAATGTCGTGAATAAAAAATTTAACTGAATAAATTAGTAACCTAAAAATTATAATTAGGAGTCTGTTTCTTTGAGAGCATGAAGCATTCAACCATCGAAGATGGCGGAGACCTTCAGTGACCTTTTGTGTCAGCATTGGGCCGCCATGCTGGAGGGTTGTTCATAGGCACTTCACATAGTTAGTCACGTAATTGAAGTAGAACTTAGGATTAATAGATTCAATTCCGTAAGGGTGTAATCATGTATTTCTTTTCACAGTGATCATCCAAAATGGCGGTAACCCCACATGACCTTTCATGTCATTAGTGGACCACCATGTAGGAGGGTCGGTGACTCCCAGTTATTGGGATGAAGATGTGAGGCCGTGGTAGCCGTGAGGAATACAGTGTTATTTTTGTTACCCATATTTAATGCATTGTTTATGATTTTATTTAAAATGTCATTTGTGATCCTTGATCAGGATATTTCTAACCCTACCCCTCAATGTGTTGAGCTGGTGGGGAGTAAGAATAGTAAATGTTTTTGGGTAGTAATTTGAAGTAAATTCAATCTTATATCGTTTGCTCGTTTAGGATCTGAATGTTTAAACGATCTGGCGCCCTTCAGGCAATAAATACATAGTAATGAAATTTAAATTAAGTGACCAATAAACCTAAAGGTCCACAATAACCTTTAAAATTAGTTGGCCAATAAACCATTAGATCATAGTTAATCTTTGGAAAATTAGGTGGTCAATAAACCAGCATATCAATAGATAAAGTCTCTCCTCGTGAAAAATATAATATCAGTTTAACATTAAATAATTATATCAATCCTGATTTAGTATTGGCTGAGGCATGGCCAATAGACTACAAACTAAAAATAAGGGTTTCTGATTGGCCTAGCTCTCAGCCAATAATATCTAGAATATAAAATATTGAAAAGCTAAGGTTATAATGGCGCCCAGTAACGTGAGGCTTGAAAAACTGAGCAAGGTAGGAATTGATTAATTGGAGTAAAATGAATTAATGATTGGGAGAGTAATTAATTGAAAATTAATGTAATCAGTAAACATTGATTAATTAACAATTAATTAAGCAAATAAGAATCAATTACTCCAATTAAAAATTGAGTACTTGATAGAAAGTAATTCAATCGGTTCGGATTAAATACCAAAATGGAATTTTCAGGTAATATTCAAATAAGGGATCCATAAATATCACTTGAACCATAAAAACTGTCTGGATTAGGTCTAAAATTTGAGCGCAGGTTGTGAGTCGACTTGTGGTCCGACTAGTAAAATTAAACTCTAATTGATTTGTCAACTTAACCATGAGGCACGCGAAAATTAAAATAGTAAATTGCCCAGTAAACGCCATAATAGATTTTGGAGTGACAGACAATTATATTGGAGCCAAAGCATTCGATTTAGATGAATTGGCATGCAAACCAATAACTTGTCCGGGAATTGAATTTTTGGAATCTGGTTTTGGGGTTACAAAAATTGTTGAAGGTCGTTGCACACTCCCTGTACATTTCAATAATTTAAAAAAGGAAATCGAATTTAAAATTATCTCTAGTATGGGCAATCGGTGCATTTTGGGAATAAATTTTG
Organism: Andricus kollari; assembly: GCA_932074435.1. Lineage (NCBI taxonomy): Eukaryota > Metazoa > Arthropoda > Insecta > Hymenoptera > Cynipidae > Andricus > Andricus kollari. The sequence continues at coordinate 10,124 of CAKNWW010339221.1, read as the reverse complement.
TAGGACAATTCAATGTTGTTCTTGAGCAAGGTAATTGAATTGAGTCGGAGTACGAGCGAACTCATAAAGAAACCACGGCGATTTTGATGAGTCATCGCTGGTATCTTTACTGCATTGCTCAATCGTGCGTAATACATTAGGAACGGTCTGCATTTATCAATAATCAAGATCAGTTTTCGGACATTAGGATATAATTTAGTTTTACAATTGCTATCATGGGACTTACACTGAATTATCGAATTTTGAGTCTGGGTCGTATGATTATGTGAAATTGAGAGTTGAAATTGTTAATAGGGGCTCACTATTAATTAAGAAAATAGTGGTAGGCATTTTCCAACCATAACATAATAAATAAGTATGGAAAATAGCGGTAGGCATTTTCTAACACTGCCATTTAAAAATAATCAAAGTGACAATGGCAGAGCGAGCGGAATTTCAAGTCCCCCAATCCATTACGGATATGGATGCGGACGGATTAAGGGAGTGGTTGGATAAAAGGGGACAATTTCACTGGGCTCTGCACCGGTGTTAAGGGATCGGGTAATTAGGTTGCTACAGAAAGAGGCGGGTATGCCTGATATCCGTTGGTCCAGCGAGGACAACAAGCAGGATAAACGGTTCTCAAAGTTAACTCCAGCTGAAATAATAACACATCGCGGAAATTTTTGAGAGATTTAAGGAAACTACTTTCAGCCTGGTAATGAGGCCTGATTTTTGGACAGGCGTAGTTAGTCCTGTTACCCATCCGCCCATTTCAGAAACTCCCCGGCATGGTTCTATGGAACTTAATACAACAAATCCACCCCACCCATCACCTTATCCGTCCGGTACGGACAATTATGTCCCCATGGTGGGAATCGCGAATCTTACTTCAAGCACAGTCACTACGACAGTGAGTGGTAGTGGCACCTTGATTTTTACCACGGTCGGGTCCACAACGGACAACCTCAGCTCCACTTCTAGATACCATATGTCGTCTCAGGAACATGAGTTCACGGCGAGTCACGTGTCATGGCGGCTAATCAGCGGTATGCTACCCCTAATTGGGGAAATATTGTTAAACCCGATGTTCCAATAGGACAAACCCATGCTACGGCGGACAGGGCTGATTACTGGCGCGGACAGGGCGCGTTAACCACCTCACGGACGTTAGGGGCGATACCAAAAACTGTAGGGCCCGGACGAGTAGTAGAATCAGTGGGGAATAGCCTTAAATATTGTGATTGGTTAAATATCATAGTCCACACGTAACAATGGAGTCAAGACAAGTGGACCGGCCATCGATTGAGTCGGGCGTACCACGGAATAGACCGGAACAGTTCTCAGGCTATAGTTGGGCCCATAGGTCATTAGTTCCGGGCTTTGCGAACATACCCATCTACCGGGGAGGTTTGACGAACACTCCCATTTCAAATAGCACCCCTATTTACGGCGCAACAGCGACAACAGGTGGGTGTTATACAAATCAATCATTTCGGCAGTTTGCTCAAAGTATGCCTAACGGGTCGTATGGCCCGGGCCAACAAGAATCGGACGGGGCCAGTCGCGAAATAGTCGGCTGGGAAACTCCAGAGAATCATACCCCTCTTCCAAGGCGAAATAAAACTTTAGATTCAATCGTTGAGAATTGGGGCGTTAAATATTCTGGGGATAAATACATCAGCGTAGAGAGTTTTCTGGCCAAAGTCCAGAACAGTAAAGAGGTGTGTTACCTCACCGACGAGGAAATGCTGACTGCAATGCCATTCCTCTTAGATGACCTACCGGCCGAATGGTTCAGTATGAACCGTTGTGCATGGCCCACCTGGGACGGTTTCAAAGCTGCCTTTCGTGCCCAGTTTGGTAATATCAACTACCAATGGAAGCTGGATGAACAGGTAGCGAAAATGTATCAAAGGAAGGACGAACTGACTTCAAACTACCTAATCTGCATGCAAGGCTTATATCGGAGATTCTCAGGGCCAGTGACGCTACAAGATCAGATGGATAGGGCGTATACTAATCTGCGTTCCGACATAAAGCGGTTAGTAAGGCACCACGAATTCTTCGATTACAACGGACTGGCTTTCCTGACCGCTGACGGGGAGAGAACGCTGAGCACCATGGAAGAAGATAGGCAGCCTATTAAGAAAGAGGATTCATTTTTCCCGGAGTTCGCTTATGCTCCAAGTAAAAAATGTTCGGGCGGAAGTGTCGTCAAGGATGAACATTCTAATTCAGAAATCGAGAAGCTAGCTAAAGTTCTTCTCGAACTAGTAACGGCCCGAGATGGTAAGAACTCGACCAATATTAAAGATAAATTCAAGTCGGAAGGGCCAAATCAAAATAAGAAGCCACCCCCAAATTGTAATACAAAGGCGAATGAGCCTAGAGATTCCTCCAAATCAAAAGGATCATCTAAAGTTGGATCTCCCGATAGCAACCGGAAGTTCAGGATCCAACCTAAGCAGGAGCCACCCTGTTTTAACTGCAAGGGTGATGACCATCATTGAAAGAGGTGTCCAACTAAGTAGCGTAAGTTCTGTCACAACTGCGGCAAGGTAGACCAAGTCAAGAGCAGTTGTGACTCAGCTTATTGCCAGGGAAACCGATAGGGGTGAGCAAACCTCGGGTCGATGCTGCTCCCTTTCTCCCTAAGCAGGCCCAAGCTTGGACAAATCAACTGGATATATCTTCGCTCAATTCTACGACGACAATCAACGAAACCGAGTCAACATCGGCCTTGAGTGACAGGGCCGACTCAACCATTAAGCATTATCAGCGAAGCTCACTCAATTAATCACAGGGGCGTGCTTCCATAGATGCGGCTATAATAAAGCTGAGCTGAATCAGAATAGAAACTTCAGGAGTTGAGGACAACTCTTATCAACTTAACCTAATTTCAAGAGTCGGGGACGACTCTAATCAATCTCGTCAGGACTCAGGAGAATCTGAGATTAGTAGAGAACCGATCATGAACGATCTTGAAGGAGGTATTCAAGATCCGGGTGCACCGTTCAACTCTAAGTTAAGCAGAGGTAAAGCCGCACGACCCTATATTGATGTCGTAATAGGCGGAAAAATCTGTCATTCATTGGTGGACACGGGGTCAACGAATACATTCATGGGAGCGAACGGGCTGAAAATCATTAAAACGGAAACAATAAATTAAACCTGAACAAGAGAGGAGCGGTCATGATGGCGAATGGTACCTTAAAGTCCGTCATGGGCGAAGCTTCAAACCCCATCTGCTTGGGCGGTGTAACTCGCGAGATGGTAGTCCGTATAATACCAGGCCTTACTGACCTGTGTGTGTTAGGCATGGACTTTGCGGAGGAATTTGGGCTAATAATCTACGCGAAAGATAAAGAAATTTGGATGGCTGACGAGCCACTCATAAAATTTTCTATCGGGGTAGTGGACGAAGGCGAGCCCGAGAGTTTCAAAGGAATTGCCACCTTGTCGGAAGAGGAACGGGAAGAACTCAACTCATTTTTAAAACGAGTACTTCCTGCACCTCCGGATAAATTACCTGCGGCTAAGTTCGTCGAGCACGTGATCGACACCCAGGGAAGTTCTCCGATTAGACAAAGGAATCCATGAGGCATTATTGGCGGAAGCCCAAAAATTGATTGACAACGACATAATAGCGCCCTCATCAAGCGAATGGTGTAATCCAGACGTAATGGTTCGAAAATCAGGTGGAGGTTATCGGATGTGCATTGACTTTAGAAAAGTCAATGAAGTTAGTAAGAAAGATGCATATCCGTTACCTTTCATGACTGAAATATTGGATAAACTGAGCTCAGCTCGATATATTTCGACGCTGGATTTAAATAAGGCGTATCACGAAATTCCCTTGACTCAGGAGAGCAGGGAAAAGACCGCCATCATAATACCTGGGAAAGGTTTCCACCAATATTGACGGATGCCATTCGGACTTACGGGAGCACCTGCGACGTTCCAGCGATTGATGGACAAAGTCATAACATCGGAAATGAGGCCGCACGTGTTCGCGTATTTGGACGACATAATAGTCGTAACCAAAACATTTGAAGAACATCTCTATTGGTTAGAGAAAACCATCAAAAGGGTTCAGGAAGCTGGGTTGACACTCAATCCTGATAAATGCGACTTATGTAAACTACAAGTCCAATATCTGGGATTTGCAGTGAATCAGACTGGCCTCAACGTCGATGAGGCTAAGTTAAGGCTAATATTGGAATACCCTCGACCGACTAGATTGAGACAAGTCCGTCGTTTCATAGGAGCAACATCTTAGTATAGGCGTTTCATTAAGGAGTATGCTAGGATTTGCGAGCCTTTAACCCGGCTAACAAAGAAAAATCAACCATTCGTTTGCGGGTGAAGAACAAGAGGATGCGTTCCAGACACTTAAAAAGGCATTAATCTCATCACCGATCCTGGCGTATCCCGATTTCAGCGTCCCTTTCACAATTCAGGCAGACGCCAGCAATACTGGTCTGGGTGTAGTAGTCACTCAAGAACAGGGTGGTCAAGAAAAGGCTTGTAGAATTCTGTCTAAGGCTGGGCGTAATTACTCCACCACGGAGCGTGAATGCTTAGCTGTCGTCTGGGCGATTCATAAATTCAGATACTATTTGGAGGGGTATTATTTTAAGGTCATCACCGTTAGTTAAGGTCCCTCGACCTGTTAGAGTATGACTTCGAGGTATTGCATAGGAAAGGGGCGATGCACCATGTTCCGGACGCACTCTCGCGGTTTTATGAAGAAGAGGAGGATCTTAAGTTGGCCATGATAGAGCCTGTCGAAGACGAATGGTACGAGAGACGCCGTCAGGCAGTCATCAACACGCCTACTAAGCATAGGAGCTGGAAAGTGGTAGACGGACGACTCTATAGATACCAAAATAACCCCTTATCAGAAGATATTCTGGATGACCTGGATGCCTGGAAATTGGTCGTACCTGAAGACCAAATTAATAATGTGATGAGGGAAGTACATGAGAACCTTGAATCCGGCCATATGGGCATTGAAAAGACTTTCTACAGAGCAAAGTTGCGGTACTATTGGCCAGGTATGTTCAAAGACATTAGCACCTTCATCAACAGGTGTGAAACATGTCAATTAACTAAATCTGTCCAAACAGGTCCGAAAGGTCTGATGGGCCTTCGCCTAGTTCAAGAGCCGTGGACTGTAGTTGCCACGGACGTGATGGGCTAATTTCCCAAGAGTAAAAAAGGTCATGAATATCTGGTAGTATACCAGGACCCTTTTACCAAATGGATGTAGGTAGCCCCATTAAGAAAGTCAAATGCGGCCAACATAAAAGACACCTTCGAGGACCTAATAATCAGCAGATGGGGAACACCGGAAGTGCTTCATTCGGATCGGGGCACAGAATACGCGAAAAACGTATTGGACGATATGGCTAGGGAGTATAATATCCACCGTTCTTTTAGTCCGGTATACCACGCCCAGGCGAATCCAGTCGAAAGAACTAATCGAGTCCTTAAGACTATTATAGTCTTATTCGTAGAGCAGGATCACCGGGAATGGGACGTGCACCTAAGAGAATACATGTTCGCCTATAACACGTCCGTACACAGTGCTACACGGTGTACTCCGGCATTTTTGAACATGGGACGAGAACCTAGGCCTAGGAACCTGCTTCGACGCACCTTTGAGGGGAGACAGAGTTGCCCCACCCGATGCTGAAGGTTAGGCAACTAGGATGTCAAGACTCACTCATTTAAGATAATTAATTACAAAGCATCAAGATCAGACGTTTCTGCGACAATCCAAATATTATAACCGAGGTCGCAGATACATTACATTCAAAGTAGGAGATCTCGTAAAGAAACCAGCTCACTTCTACTCCCGGAAGAATCAGAATGTCTCGAGCAAGCTGGTGAAACCATTTGAAGGGACGTACGTGGTCACAAAGGTTTGCTCACCCGGCGTGTATGAATTAGCATCCCAAGAAGGCGGATTAAAGGGGAGATACCACGTTTCCAAACTTTTCAAATACGTGGACCCCGACCAGTCGAGGACGAGGAACTTGCGCCAGAGGGGAAGGGGAACCTGAAGAAGAAATGTTTTGGAATACGGAACCTAACCGTAAACGTTCCGTCGATCAGGAGGTCGATGAGGGTCCGAGTCGTAAGAGACTTCGAAACTGCTCCTACTCGTCGTAACTTGCATTGGATTGAGGGGCTCAGTAGGATAGGGATGCGCAGCCTCGTAGAGGTTAAGGGGAAGTATTCTTTAACACTAATTTTTCCATCGCGGACGTAGGAGTGGTCGTTATCGAGACTCACAAGCGAACGTAGATTGAATCTGCGGAGAGTTTCGCACCTATAGACTAGCCTTTATTAGTTATAAGTAATAGCAAAAAACCGATCCTTACCCCTGAGTAAATAAATTACACCCCTTTTCAGATGGCAGATGCAGGTGAAAGTCCGAAGAAATTTCCCGGTTTCACCATGGCGAGTGGCTGGAAAGCCATTTGGCTAAATCACGGTTGGGCGGTGCTTCCGCGCCATCCGGCACATTTCATTCTAATAGACCCCTGGACGGACCAACAGAAAGTGCTGTGTGGGAAGGAGCGTAGACACCTTGAAGGAAGCTCGGATGAGGTTTTCGCCTCACTAGAGAGGCTGAACCTTTTAGGAAGCGACACCCGGACGGTGTTGCTATCACCCTGCCAACCAACAGCAGAACAGAGGCGGTCTGCGCGGGCTCTGGAGAAACGGTCAGCGAGGGAATCAGAGGCCCGATTGGCCTCAGTAGAGGAAGCAGGGCCAAGTAGTGCGCATTCAGACATCCCTGTAAGGAATAGAAACGCAGCACTCGCAGCCCTAGCACGAGAATTGGTACGTCAAACGGAGGTGCCAGCCGCGCCTAGGACTCCAACACCCCCCCGTCTACCACCTCAGCCGGTTGCTTTGCCGGAAGTGGAGTCTCCCCCAGCAAGGCGTCTGTTCATGGAGAGGGTACAGCGGAGGCTCGAATAGGACCCAATTCACAAGGCGGCTCGCATCCCCCAGTATTGGGACAAGACGGACAACAAACCATGTGCCAAGTGCGGGTCACTTGAACACAAGTTTAACTTCTGCCCAAAGCTTCACCCACAATAAGCCAGTTGGGTGAGCTTTGGTGGGCGTAGTGACGTAAAGTCCTGTTTTTCTTCTTCTCTATAATTATTTGTCCATTAATTTATTTTTTTAGTTTACCACTCCTATGGAAAAACTAAGCTTTGAAATCGATGTTCTTTTTTTTGACCGGGCAGTGTTAACCCCCGGTAAAATTGTCATGTAACTTAGTAGGACAATAACTTGAAATCTATGAGGCATTCAGCCTTTCAGCTAGTTACTTATCATTAAGCTGGTCCACGCATTCGTGTCATCTCAAATTGAGTGGGCGTAAAGCCTTGATGAAAATGTAGTTTCAGAGAACCGGCATTGTCTCTAATAATTTGAGCAATCAGACTATGTAAAGGTAGTAATAACGACGTCAGCTATGGTTTTCTCAAGTGAATCACGCAAACAGCCGACTCTTTGTAGAACTCTAAGTAGAAGGGTTAAAGCGGTCGGTAACGTATTATAGGTGGTTTGAAGGAAGGATTATGTCGTGTAAAGATTAAATACTTAGATTATGACATAGTGTTAAATTAATTACGAATAGTACTAGTAAACCACCAGACTGGATCTCGGTGGATGCTCTTGAGGGCGGAATGAGGGACATGCTCGGCCCGGTGATGCCTCGTCTATGGGGTGGGCAGTTGTGACGTTGTATTCTATACCACGCCCAAATTAAATAATTGTTCACGCCCATTCAATATAAATTCAATTTCAAATTCATAAAGAGACTATACCTGGTCGAGCACAGAGTCCACGTAAGGGCTGTCATTTGACAGGAGCTTCGAGAGGGATGGCCTGTTGCCATAAACAAACCCCTCGAGGCCTAGGGATTTTAACCCCGCTGCTCCGATCCGTCACCAGACTGGGGGTTTATCATTTATTTAAAAAGACATCTACTAATGCCTTCGAAATTTTATATTATGTTGTTCACTACACACTCTCAGGGCCAGGTGGCCGCCCGGCCAACACATTCTTAAAGCCTTCTTGGCCGGTTGGCACATGTCACCAACCACAACACAACACGACCAGGTGGTCGTGACTTGACTCTAAACCACCCACACTACCACTCAATCACGGCTAGGCAGTCATGACCCACTTATACACACTTCAACCACACAAAACTCTCGCTTTCTCTCTCTCACATACACTGGAAGAAGGAGGACACTCAGTTGAAATATGGTATCGCGGGAGCGATGCCACGCACTCTTGTTAGGTGGAAAGTTATCACCGTCGGTTATGCTCCGAACTTTCAATACACTAGCAGCCGATAGTTTTTGGCGCGCACTACTTACGGAAGGTGTGCATCTTGGCGAAGGGTAGTTGCGGGTCTGTGTACTCAACCTATGGCTTACGCGCCAAAGACTGTAAGTCGGCGTCTTCCGGGTCATTCTGTGTTCGGCCATAGGTAGTATTACCACGTCAGTTCTGTAGTTGAAGATTACGTGTAACCAGACGGTTATTAACATTGTTTGGGCGTAACGCCTTCTTCTGATTACCATCATTAGATGAAATCCATACTTTTTGCTTGGGCGTAACGCTTATAAATTGATTTTAAAAACAAAAGGAAGCATAGGAAGTTTCTAAGGTATGTGTACTCATTCTCGCCTTCTTAAGTGAACCAAGTGTAGCCTAGATTCAGTGTGGTGGGGAAGGGTGTAAAGTTGAGAGTGCCGTAAGCTACATTTCAACTTCATAAAATGAGATATGTCGAATCAGTGGGGAAAAGAATTGAATATTCGATCATCCAAGATGGCGGTCACCTTCAGTGACCTTTTGTGTCAGCATTGGGCCGCCATGCTGGAGGGTTGTTCATAGGCACTTCACATAGTTAGTCACGTAATTGAAGTAGGACTTAGGATTAATAGATTCAATTCCATAAGGGTGTAATCATGTATTTCTTTTCACACTGATCATCCAAAATGGCGTTAACCCCACATGACCTTTCATGTCATTAGTGGACCACCATATTGGCGGGTAGCAGAATCTCACTTGGTTTATATTATCCTATTTTCTTCAGCGAACATCCAAAATGGGGGCACCCCCGCATGACTGTGCATGTCATCAGTGGACCACCATGTTGGAGGGTCGGTGACTCCCACTTATTGGGATTTACATAAAAATGATTTATTTCTTTTACGGGATTTGCAAATGAAGATGTGAGGCCGTGGTAGCCGTGAGCAATAAAGTGTTATTTTCGTTACCCGTATTTAATGCATTTTTAATGATTTTATTCAAAATATCATTTGTGATCCTTGCTCAGGATATTCCTAACCCTACCCCTCTCTGTGTTGAGCTAGTGGGGAGTAAGAATAGTAAATGTTTTTGGGTAGTAATTTGAAGTAAATTAAATCTTATATCTTTTATTCGTTTAGGATCTGAATGTTTAAACGATCTGGCGCCCTTCAGGTCAATTGTCCAAAACGAGAAGTGCACAATTTTCTGGAACTACGATTTTCGGACAGCAGTCTCCGTTGCACACTCGGGGACTGACATTTTTCTCCAAGACTTCGAGAAACGAACTATATTCGTGATTGAATTCTCTGCCCGTCCGAATACAACATCCCTGCTAAGGATAAAGAAAAGGAGGAGAGGTATCAAGACCTTAAAAGTGAGCTGGAAAGACTGTACCCAAAATATTCGGTACAAGTAATTGTCCTTGTGATAGGTGCTCTCGAAGGTGCGAAATATATATATATATGTATATATATGTGTATACTGCCGGTAAAAAGTTTCCGGATTTGGTGTGAAATGAGTCCAGGCTGAAGCCAATTTGTCTATTTTTTTTAGTGGATATTGCAAAAATAGTGTAAATTTCAATGTTTTGTTAAATTTTCAATAACTTCCGGAATAATAAATATTTTTTAATATTATTGGGCTCATTTTAAAGATAGTTTTCTAGTTTGTAAATGTATAAGACATATAATCATAAAGTTTCTATAAAAGTACCTTAAAATATATATTTATTGAACGTTTTATTTTTACTTGTCTACAGATAAGATGTTTTCACATTTTGCCAAATT
>CAKNWW010339217.1:0-12561 GCA_932074435.1 Andricus kollari | reverse complement strand
CAAGAAAGAAATATCTCAACCCACATTGTACTAAAAATTCCTTTCTTTTGGTTGAATTCAACTGTTTTTCATTTATTGTACAAATATTTTTTGGTTTAAAAATCAATGATCTGCATTTGTCGTTAATAATTCATATTTTTGGCTTGAAATTTCAAGAATTTGGTTGAAAATTAATTTTTGTGGGTTAAAAATTTAACTGTTTTACAGAAAATTCGTCTTTTTAGCTTGAAATATTTCTTTCTTGGCTGAAAAATGTTTTTTGGTTGAAAATTCAACTATTTTGGTAGAAATTTCATATTTTTCGTCTAAGAATGCATCTTTTTGCTTAAAAAATAATCTGTTTTGGTTGAGGATTCAACTACACTACCAACGAAAATTATCCATAAGCCTATTTTTGAGCTGTCGCTAAAGTGCCCTAATTTCTATAATATTAACATGACATTTTTTTCTTCATTATCGCACGAAAGTTGATAAAATTCTGCGTCTAATAATCCCAAGTTGAAGGCAAAATGTCAATTTTTTAAAACGATATCACAAAAAAGGTAAAATTTCGATGCTTTCGAAAAACTAGAATAAGTGTAGAAATAATGTTTGTATGTTTTTTGTTCTTGGGCTCATTTTAAAGGTATTTTTTAGTAGCCTTTTTCTAAATTTTTGAGATATCTTTAGAATTCTAGATTATACCCACGGGTCAAACTTTGCGCAAAAAAGTCGCAAAATTTCAAAAATTTGTAAATATATACAAAATATTAAGAAAATCATTATATATAATATTTTTATCAATTTTAGTATTATTAATAAACATATTGTTTTCAATTTTTGAAATCATGTTGTGAGTACAATAATTATTTGAAATTTTTTGAAGACTGTTATCAATAAAGTTGAGAATTTTTTAGTTTAAATGAGACTGCTGCAATGTATTTTACTACTTGATTCAATTAAAGTTAAAAAACAAATTTATCAGTTGAAATCCTAAGTACTGATTTAATTACTTGTATTTTTACTACTTCAGATTTAGAGATGAGATTTATATCAGTTGTTTTCTTTAAATAGTAATAACAATATAATAATACATTTTAATTATTTCTTACCTTATTTCGAGGTAATCATACAAACAGGATTTTTTTTCAAGCTGGAAATCACGAACTCGAAGAATTACTTGATGTTTATTAGGAGCTTGAATCACCCACTCACAAGTCACAGATCTTGGATAATTTTCGGGATAATTAGGAGATCTTATTACACCAGTCATTGCATACAAACGGCCACCACAGGATTTGGAAAAATCCACAAAAATATAATTGGCACTAAATCCTTGATAACCTAAATTATAATCGGATCTAAAAGTCAACGTCAAATCTTGACCTTGAGACACCATAGTTGGCGGCTGAGTATTACTGCAATACCTGAAATGCATCAAAGAAAATTGTTTAACATCATTAATTTAGGTCTTTTTGAGCCATTCGAATTATTATTAACTAAGTGTCTCACTTTCCCATCGACTTTGACGGCGAGTCTTCATAGCTGTCAAAAATTTCCACGTAATCATTTCTGCACTTGAAATCATGCTCAAGGCTAAATAACGTCCAAGAAAGTTGTACAATATGTCCTTTTGGTGCGTGAATCAGCCAGGTGCAGTTTAAGTTATTTTTGTAATCTTGACCATCCAACGGATATTGGATAACTCCTTCCTGTGCGGTGTGTATTCCACCACATTCTACCAAAAATATCATTATGAAAATCCGAAAAATTATTACAGTCGAAAATCGAAAACTAATAGAAAGTTATCTCTTACCAACATCCAAAGTGGAGTAATTAGCCTGAAATCCACGATACTGGACATTGGTATCAGATTCGAATACTAGGTACATGAAATTATGCGATGAGAAAAAAGGTTCAGCCGGCATGTTCTCCATATTTCCGCAAAGAGATGCAAGACGAGTCCCATTTTCATTAATACCATCATAAATATCCAGACTATCATAGTATTCACATTCATCATCGCCCATGCTCTCAATATCCAAAAATTGCATAGTAAGAGCTATAATCTTCCCTACGGGCTGAATTATTTGATAATTGCATAACTTAGATGGTGGATAGTTTTTCGGGTAAAAGGGTGACTCAATGACTCCAGTTGGGTCATAGTATTCACCACCACAAGCAGTTTCATATTTTAGATGGAAGCCTTGTCTATGGCTAGAAACATCTGTTTCTAAACGTATGAGTAAAACATTCGTGTTTAAAGTTTTTGATTCTGGAAGATCGTATCCACAGTATCTGCCAATTAATGGAGATTCGGTTGTGCTTCCTTCATAAATCTAAAATACAATCCAAATCTTCAAAAGTTAGTTAAAATAACTTTAGGGCTATTCGTCAATAAATCGCTTACTAACCGTTACGGAGTCAAATTGACATGATGTAGACGATTCCATTTCAAAACTGATCCAGGTGATTTTAATACGTTCCTTTGGTGGTAATCTTATTTCCCATTCGCAAACCATATTTGGCCCATAACCTGATGAGATAAATCCAGGGGATGAAATATCACCGTGATCCTGTGTAAAAACTCCTCCACAGTCCGGCGATACTGACGAGAGAATTTATAAAAAGAAGATCAGTTATGAGTTTTGCTGAAAGAATAAACTAATAAAAATTCATCAAACTATTAAATACCTGCTTCACTCGAGAAAGTGATTTGGAAACCAAAATCCTGACCGGCACTATCCGAATGAAAATGAAGGACAACTTCTGAACCAGAAGATAATACAGGAGTTGGATGTGTGTGATTGCAGTACAAGCCTAACCTCTTGTTTCCAAAACTAGTTGTTTCATTGATCTATGGAGAAGATAGATAAATCAGCATCACTAATTTCAAACGGTAATTTTGATACGAGTATGAATTTTACCTCAAGATAGTCATTTTCGCAAGTTTCATGTTCTTCTAACATCATCTGAGCGAAATGCAAATTGATTCTCTTGCCTGGACTGACATTAATAAACCAATAGCAATCTCTGTGAGGTGGATATTTTCCGGGATATCCAGGTGAACTGATAGTTCCTACATCAGCTTCAATTGTACCCCCGCAAACTGGAGGGATGACTGTCCAATTAAAAGCAAATCCTTCCGAAGATACAGTATGATCAGAGCGGAACCAAAAGTAGAGAGCATTGTGCGAAGATATAATGTGTCCATTGTTTGGCAAATTGTTAATATTTCCACAGAATCTTCCAATCGGATGGTCTCGGGTGCTTTCTCCATCGTGAATCTGAAACATATATACAGGCAAAGTTGAGGAAAATCAGATCATCCGATTATAATAAAATCAGTAGCATACCTCCAAGAAGTCGTACGAACACTCAGATGAAGTTTCTAGAGAAAACCGAGTGAAAGTGACGTTAAAAACAAAACTGTGATTAGTTTTCAACTGCCAAGCACATGTTTGGCCATCTTTGTAATTAGAACCACCCAGAGGGTATTCCACAACTCCAACGGGATCTTTTAATACAGCACCGCAAGCTTGCCTTGATTTCTGACATCTTTTTCCTGTGAAACTAGATGTACACTCACATAGAACACTTCCGGTTGGTGTAGTCTTACATATTCCGTTATTCCTACATGGATTGGGATTGCAAGGATCGATTGCTAGCATGCATGTAGGACCTAAAAATAATTGTATAGAGTGATTTTTATATTACCAAGTGTATCTTTTTAAGAATGATATCGCGCCCTGATTGTCAGACTGACCTGTGTATCCAGGTTGACAGTTACAAACGAAGTTGTTACCAACACCAGGTACACAACTTCCATGAATACATGGATGATTTTTACAGGCTTCAGATACAATTGAAGTGCTGGTATCCGGAACACAAGAAACTATTCCATCACCGATGTAACCAACGGGACACCGGCATGTAACCAAACTGTACGGACTATCAGTGCAAAGTGCTAATGGATGGCACCCTCCATTATTAAGTTTGCAACCACCAACAAAGTTACACGTTATTCCGTCTCCTTCGTAGCCTGGGGGACAAGATCCACATATTCGGGAACCCTGACGTAAAAAAATTTGATTAAAACCTTTGAAAACACTTTTTCTGTTAATTAATTTTATGTTTAATAGTTTTTCTCACCATAGTATTAATGCACTGAACTCGAGGAACTGTACTACAACCACCATTGTCAACAAGACATTCGTCAATGTCACTGCAGTAGTAACCATTTCCAGTATATCCTTGTGGACAGCTGCCACAAAAATATGATCCTGGAACATTGTGACAAACCACAGGAGGATTTATTGAACATGGTGGATGGTTTAAGGCACATTCATTCACATCTTTAGTACATGCTGGATTTGTTGCATCCTTAGCCTCCCAGCCCTACAGACAAAAAAGCAAGGTTTATAACCATATGATTCCACTTGCAATGAAGAGGAATTTTTATAAGTATTACTAATTGAAAGATTGGACTAACTTGTTTACAAAGACAGGTGTAACCAAGAGGTGATCCTGCCACGCTGATGCAGTGGCCATTGCCGCATAACTCTACATCGTTTTGGGTACTGCAATTTGTTGACTTCAATATGCAGTCTTTACCATACCATCCCGGAGGACACATGCACCTATAAAAAATATGTTATGACTAAATTTTCAAAAATCTCACAATTGACAATTCAAATCTTGACCAAATGCATTCAATTTTATCGAAGAAACTAGAAGGATTGCAAGCAATTGATACATATTGAAAATTATAATCATATTCAACACATTAATATGACAATCAAAACAAATTATCCAAAGGTGTTGGAATTTCAAATAATAGAAGAGCTTTTAAAAGACTTCAAAGTTAGCACAGAATCTAAAAAAAATCAAGGGATTACGAAGAACTTTACAAAAATTCAGAAGATTTCTAGATATTCTTAAAGATTTCGCAGAATTTCATCAAATATATTAAGAGATTTCCCGGCATTTCATAAGATTTCAAAAAAATTCACAGCATTTCGTGGAATTTTTTTTTAGAAGTTCAACATATTTTAAGGGATTCCGTGAGGTTTCATAGGAATCGTACACCATATTTCTTGATATTTACATTCTTACCAGAAATTGGAAATTTGTCTTGAAAGGATTCTAACGGAAGTTAATGTACTTTTCAAATTTTATTTTGTGGCAAATAGGTCACTGAATCAAATCAGTAAGAATTTTCATTCGCATTGCAACCTCACTGATATAAATAGCTAGAAATGGGTCACTAATTGAAATGCGTAAGGATTTCAAATGAAAATCAGTGAAATCTCACTAATCCAAATTTAGAGTATCTTCAGTTGTTTCAAAATATTTTACGTTATTTTAAATACCTATAAGCATTCCAAATATTTCATAGTATTTCAAAGAAATTCAGAGAACGCTAACATATTTCATGGGATTTTAAAGATTTTCAGAAATGCCTACCGAATTCAAGAAATGGCAAAGGATTTCATAGGATAATAATGATTTCAAAGGATTCTAAAACAACTCAGAAGATTTTATGGCGTTCCTAGGAATTTCGCTGATTCTTTTGAGAGGTATACAAAAGTTCTCGATTCTTTCCTTCTTACTATGCATTTGACATTAAAATATTTCAACGTATTTGAAAGAATTTCAAGTGGCATCAAAGAATTTGAATGGATTTCATGGAGCTTCGCGGAACGCCAAAGACTTTAAAGGGTCTCAGTAGAATTCATAGAATTTCAAATATTTTAAATTGATTTTTGAGGATATCAGGAGATTTCAAAAGATTCAAGAAATTTTCCAAGGATTTGACAGATTTTCTTACGATTTGAAAAATTGCACAGTATTTTATAGATTTGCAGAAGAATTAAAAAAAATGTTTTTGATTTAAAAAGATCTTACGGTTAAGTTTTTTAAAGGATTTTTAAGGATTAATTAATTAATTAATTAAAGGTTTTCATGGATTTCAAATGATTTTAATTGATTTTTGGGAATGTTAAAAGATTGCAATGGATTTCAATAGATTTAAAAAGATTAAAAAAGTTTTCCAAGGATTTCAGAGAGTTTCTGACGATTTCGAAATATTTAAAAAGGTTTTGAAAGCATTTCAGAGGATTGCATAAAATTTCACAGGATTTTACAAAATTATACAAGTGACTATAACAGTTTTCAATCGATTTGAATGGATTTTACATCATTGCAAATGTTTATATATGATTTAAAATAATGTCAAAAGCTTGCGAATATTTTCAAATTTGTTTGAAAGAATCTCATGGTAGTTTAAACATTTTCATAACATTTTAAAAATAATTTTAAATTTAATCGGATTTGAAAGGATTTTTAGGGTATTTCAAATGATTTAAAAGCATCCCATAATATTTTTAAACATTTCATTTGATTTCACGAGATCTCAAATGATTTCGAGGGAATTCAAAAGGTTTTAACAGATCTTAAAGCATGTTAAGTTACATTAAAAGATTTCAATAAATTCCAAATTTTTTGAAGATGTTTTAACAATTTCAAATGGGTTTAAAAGTATTTTATAATATTAGATGAGATTTTTGGGAATTTAGAGAATTTAAAAATAACTAAATATTTTGCAAGTCATTTTAAAAGATCTAAATGGATTTAAAGGTATTTTAAATGATTTTAAATATTTTCAAAGGATTTAAACGGATTTTGAAGAATTCCAAAGGCTTTGAAACGTCTTCAAAGAAGTGCAAAAGGACTTGATGATATTTAAAAATATTTCATAAATTTCAGGAGATAAATAACGTCTAATACACTTGAAATTTACTTGCAAGAATGCTAAGTTTACTACTATGTAACCCAGAAAAAATTAAATTGTCCATTCATATTGCACAACGATAGTTATTCTAGCTCTGAATTAATATATTTTTATTAATAAATAAATTTGAATCCTTACTCGTATGATCCATATGAATTGTGACAAGTTGCTCCATTTTGGCACCCCAACTCAGTATTTCTGTACTTCATACATTCGTCTACATCAATAGTACAATATGGCCCCTGAAAAATCAAAACTTAAAATTGTTATCCTATCTAAAAAAAAGTGCAATCTAGAAAATCTCGTCATTAGTTATAAACCTGATTGGCTTTTTATTACTTGAATTTGTTTAATATGTGTCTTATATTTAAAATTTGAAAATTAAATCTACACATTTTTCCCCTTGGAAATGAGCATTGTCAAACCAAAATCATCATCAAGATTCCCCATTTTCAACAATTTTAGGCTATTTTAGCGTTTTAAACCTGAAATTTACATTTTTAAGCAATAATTATTAGATTTCGAAGGTACATAACTTTTGAACAATTTTACCCAGCTGAAAATTCCTGTACAGGAACCTCGGAGGATCCTTCACATGTTCCTGTACAGGAAACTGCACACGAACCTGTACAGGTAATCTTCACGGTTCCTGTGCAGAAATTTGGCGAACGAAACTGTACATGACGCTGCAAAGAAACCTGTATACTAGGTAACCTTTGAATGATCCTGTGCAGGTTCCTTCACAGAGTCAATTGAGGCGTGGGTTCATGTACAGGAACATGTTTAGGATCCTATACATGAACCCGCGTAGGAACTAATCCGTGAGGGTTCGCTAGTCCCTTGGCTCTCTCGATGGAGAATTGGATCTCCAAGGGAATAAAAGGAAGGCAACTTTACAGCTGTAAGCGACATGAGTTTTCGCGATGGCTTTCTGCCATAAGGGATCCTATACACGTTTCTGTACAGGAACCTGCGACTCAATTTTCTTCGCAATGGAACCTCTACAGGAAGCCGTACAGTATCATTCAAAAGTTCCTTTGTCGGTGCAGGTTTCTTTGCAGGATCATGTACAGTTTCCTTCGTCAAATTCCTGCACAGGAACCGTCAAGATTACCTGTACAGGTTCGTGCGCAGTTTCCTGTACAGGAACATGTGCAAGATTCTCCGAGGTTCCTGTACAGGAATTTTCAACTGGGGAGGCAACGTTAGAACGTATTTAAAACCAAAAATTGATATTTCAAAATAAGTGACACAATTTGACAAGCATCATAGTTTCAAGAAGACTTGCAATCTTTAACAGTTTTAGGTTATATCAACGTTTTCCATAGAAAATCGGGTTTTCAAAACGAAACTCATTATATTTTAAAACTTCATAATATCTTAACAATTTTAGGTATATTGGTATTTTTAATAATAAAAAAAAATCTCCATACAGATTTACAAATTTCAACAATCTTTATAGGTTATGTCAGCTTTATAAACCCAAAATTGGTATTCCAAAACAAAAATCATCACAGTTTGAACAAGTTTTGCAATTTTTAAACAGTTTCTGGTTATAATAACGTTTTTCACAGGAAATAGTCTTTTTAAACAAAAATCATACTTCCAATAATATTGTGAATCTTTCAACAATTTTGTATTATGCTAGTGATTTTCGTCGGAAATCAGTATTTTTAATTAAAAAATTTTATTTCAAAGACGTATCTCAAATTTTAACAATTTAAGGTTATGTTAGAGTTTTACACCAAAAATTGTTATTTTAAAACAAAAAATAAATGTTATGAACAAGATTTCCAATTTTTGAACAGCTTCTAGTTATATTAACATTTTCCACAGAAAGTCATTTTTTTAAACAAAAATCATAATTTGAATAATATTTAAAATCTTTCAACAATTTTGTAACATGCTAGTGATTTTGTTCGGAAATTAGTATATTTAATTTAAAAAAAGTAGATTTCAAAGAAGATTTATAATCTTCAACTATTTTTTGTTGTTATGTTAATGTTTCTCGTCTAAAATTGATTTTTTTATTTTTTAAATCATTCGATTTTAAAGAATATTTATTATATTTGAACAATAATGGTTATATTTATTTTTTCACTGGAAATTGGTATTTCTAATACAAAAATGCCAACAGGCAACAATTTCAATCAATTATCAGAAATATTGCCCTTATTTCTTTTCTATTATTTTAGATAATGGATACTATAAATTACAAAAATTTTGTGGTAATATTAATTTTATATTTTATTTTAAAAATTGCGTGAAAAAAAATAATCCCGCCTACAGCGAGCTTTTTTGTTTCTAGTAAAAATTTAAAAAATCTATGTAGAAAAATATTTTTGCACACTTACCTCAAAGTTTTTTGGACAAAGACATTGAACATTGTCATAAAGATCGATGCAAGTGCCACCATTTTGGCAAGGATCACTGATACAATCATTTCTCCTTAACTTTCTTTCGATGTTCCTAATTTTTTTTACCAAGTTTCTTATCTATAAAACATTTTAAGAACACAGTGTGTAGTAAAAATTAAATTTAAAATTAAAAATAAGTATATTTATTATACCTGATTGTAATTCAAATTACCTTCGTTCTCAATTTTTGAATATCACCATTTGTTGATTCATTAGCTTCCTGCGGATAAAATTAAGTTAAAATAATTTGTCCTTTTTTCTGTATTTAAATTTAAACCCATAGTTTCAGTTCTCATATTTATAACCAGGCCTGAGATACACATTTTTTTAAATAATTTTTTTAGTTTGACAGTTTTTGCAAAATTATTTAAAGGGATGTCTACGGATTCAACCTTTTTTAAGGGATATGAAAAAACTTACAAAATTTTAAAGGAATTTAAAGATTCTAAATTATTTTGAAAGATTCCAAAGAATTTCAAGAGATTTCCAAAATTTTCAGGGATATTTAAAGCATTTCTAAGCATTTCAAAATAATTCAAAGAATTGTACAAAATTTAAATGATTTTATAGGTCCTTTAATTGCTCTAAAGGATTTACGAGATATTTAAAGATTTTAAGCTATTTTAAGACATTCTAAAGAATTTCAAAAGATTTAAAAAATTTAAAATGATTCAAAAACATTTTATAGGATTTCAAATGATTTTAAATTCGATTTCAAGGGATTTTAAGATATTTCAAAGAATTTTACAAGATTTATTCGCTTTTTTTAATCTCCAAAGATTACAAGCATTTCTAGAAATTTTAGCGGAATTTCAAATATTTTATTGAATGATAGATTTAAAGCTTTCACGATGATTCATTATAATAAATTAAAAAGAGGTGTTTCGGCAAGAGTCGTAGTTTTGCACATGATTGAAACCCGGAACACCTCTTTTTAATTTATCATTTTATTAAATCTTGAAGGATTGGAAAGGTTTCTAGAGATTTAAGCAGTTTTTTAGAGATCTTCAATAAATTAGTTTAACTTAATTTATTTTCAAGGTATTTGAATATATTTCAAGGGATTTCAACGAATTTCACAAGATTTTACCGAATTTCATGTAATATCAGAATAATTACAACATTTATATATGTTTTTAAAACATCTAAACGAATTTCATGTGATTTCCAAAATTGTTAAGCGTTTAAAAAAATTGGCAAGGGATTTCAAGAGTTTTAAACAAGTATAAATGTTTCCCAAACATTTTCAAAGTAGTTCGAATGAATCTGATGGCAGTTTAAGGAATTTCATACAATTTTGAATTAATTAAAAATTTTATCAGATTTGAAAGAATTTTCAGAGATTTCAAATGACTTAGAAGCATTCCATGATATTTTTAAACATTTTATTTAACTGCATGGGATTTCAAAGGATTTAATGGGAACTAAGAAGGTTTCAACTTAAAGGATTACAATGATTAACCAATTTTTTCAAGATTTTCTATCGATTTCAAAGGAGTACGAAAGAATTCTACAAGATTTAATGGGATTTCACGGGATTTAAAATAATTTCAAAATAATAAAAAAATTTCAAGTTATTTTAACAGATCTGCCTGGATTTAAGAGGTTTTCAAAACTTTAATTTAATTTATATTCAAAGAATTTCAATGATTTGAATAAATCTCCAAGGATTTAAAAGGTTTCTAGGAATTTTTAAGACTTCTTTAGATGTATAAGTTTAACGAATTAGTTTAATTTAATTTATATTCAAGGGATTTAAAGCGACTTCTTCTTGTTTTAATAGATCTGTATGATTATATATTTATATATTTTAAAAGATTCTAAAATAATTTCATTAGATTTAAAAAATTTAAGGGATTTCATATGACCACTTAATGGGCTTATGAGATTTTAAAACATTTTAAGCCATTTAAAATATTCCAAAGCATTCCAAGAGATTTCGAAAATTGTAAGGGATTTCAAAGAATTCTGAAGATTCCTAAAGATTTTAAGCTCGATTTTAAGGGCTTTTTTAGATAACTTTAATGAATAAGCTTGGGTGGATTTATGTTCAAGGGATTTCAAATTATTTTTATTAATTTTAATAAATTTCTATGATGATAAATTTATATATTTTAAAAGATTCCAAAGAATTTCAAGAGATTTTCAAATATTTCAAGTAATATCAAAGAATTTTGTAGCAATTTCCAAGATTTCAATGAATTTCACGAAACTTAAGGGATTTTGTAAGACGTCTAATTATTGCAAATGATTTAAGGGATTTTAAAATGCTTTAAATATTTTAAACTGTATTAAAATATTCCAGAGAATTGCTAATGATTTTAAACATTTCAAAAGATTTTACACAATTTTGTAGAACTTTAATGAATAAGTTTAATTTATATTCAAGGGATTTCCGAAGATTCTGAGAGACTTCAAAGAATTTTTCAAGATTTAAGGAATTTTAACAGATTTTAAAGATTGTAAGCTATTTTAATAGATTTCAAAGAATTTCGAAAGATTTGAAAACCTTCAAAGGTTCTCATAGAATTATGTAGAATTTTCAAACATTTGTAGGGATTTTCAGAGAACTTTGGAAAATAAATTAAATGGAATTTCAAGGGATTTTAGGGTGTTTCAAGGAAATACACAATATTTAAACAATTTTATTAAATCTCCATATTCTCCTAAGATTAAAATTTTTTTTAAAGATTTTATTGAATTTCAACAGATTTCATGGTTATTCAACGATTTCAAGGTAAATAACAACATTACGTATGATTCCACAAATTTTCAAATATTTCGAAAATCTTAATGTATTTCAAAAGATTTTATTGGATTTCAAAGTATTTCATAGGATTTAAAATATTTCAAGAGATTTCAATGGCGTAGGATATTAGAAATTTCGAACTAGTTTATTGAATTTCAAAAGATTTGAAAATATTTTCAAATATTTCAAGGCATTTCCAAACATTTAATTTTTTCCAAGATTTTAAGATATTTAAAACGATTTCAAAGAATCGTCAACAAATTTCATTAATTTGAAAGGATTGCAAAGAATTTTAATAATTTCAAGGGATTTAAAGAAATTTGCAAGCAGTTTTAAAGATTTTCGTAAGCTATGGAACGATTTTACGAGGCCTCTTTAGATCCTATATATGTATATACAGGGTGTCCACGCTGGGGCTTACCAAAAATTATGCAACCTGTCTCACACGACAATGCTAACCTTATGGCCGTGTATGGCGGGCTGCATACCTTTTGGTAAGCCCCAGCGTGGACACCCTGCATATATATTTTTATCAGATTTGCGAGGATTTAAATCATTTGTTAGTGTTTTCAAGGCTCTCAAGATATTTTAATAAATTTTACAGGATTTCAGGAAATATCGGT
>CAKNWW010339212.1:0-15036 GCA_932074435.1 Andricus kollari | reverse complement strand
GCCGTACATCTCGAAGTTGTCGGCGATCTCACCACGCAATCTTTTCTCGCCGCTCTACGACGCTTGACTGGTCGTCGAGGTGTCCCTCGTGAAATCTGGAATGATAACGCTACCACATTCCACGGTGCTGATGCAGAGCTCCGTTCAATGCAGCGAGAAGCAGAGATCGATTGGAACTTAGTGCAGGATTCTTTAGCGAACCGAGGCATTAAATGGAACTTCATGCCGCTGTTCGCTCCTCACTTTGGCTCAAAATCTTACTTATGAAGAGTTCTTTACCTTGGGTGTGGAGATTGAAGCATGCATGAACACTCGGCCTTTACTTCCAATGACTGGCGATCCGGACGATCTCAACATCTTAACTCCAGGACATGTTCTCATCGGTAGGACCTTAGAACAGATTCCGGAATCATCAAATGCGGATACAGACCTGAAATACGTAACGCACAGGCGCCTTGTTCAAGCAATGCGTGGTCAGTTTTGGAAATGCTGGTCTCAAGAGCACCTGCATACGCTTCAACAGAGAAATGAGTGGACTGTACCGAATCGTAATCATCAAATTGGAGACGTTGTGCTGATTATAGATACCTCGCTGTTTCGACGGGTTTTTCTCAGGCTGGACGGCCTTGTGCGTTCTGCTTATGTGAAAACTGCCTTTGGAGATTAGCATCGCCCCATTGTTAAATTGTGTTGACTAACAGTCGCACATTGATTATACTCATTAAATTGTACCTATGTCTTACGGCGGGCGAAATAAACCTTTGACTGCCATCCGTGACAATTTATTTTTGTGTACTTCATGGCGGGTGGGTCTGTATCGTTTGACTTTTCATGCATGAAATTTATGCCGTTCAGCGATTAATAGTTCGACTAATAGTTTTGTCATCCAATGTTTATATTCCCTGTGGATTTTATTGAAGTATTGAGTTTGAACTTTCTCTTTCCGCTGGAGTGGGGAGGCAGGTAGCAACGTGTGTCTCGCTTAAATGGAGGACTTCCTCCCTCTTTTTTTTTTACTCAGTTTCGATATTGACCTTTGTGAAGACTATAGAAATTTAGCGAGTTTATTAGTTTTTCTGACACTGAGGTATTTTTCCTACTTTACAGTTCATTCAATGAGTGTCATTTTTCATTTCTATCTTCGAGTTTCTTTGATTATAATTTTGTGAAGTGATTTTCTCAACTCGATCGTCTTCTGGTATTGTTTTAAGTGACAATTGGGAAGACCTATACCTTCAGTTGCGTCGGGATCGATTATTCTGGAAGAACAATCGTGGTCGTCACTCCCGGAGCCTACATCTGTGCTAATTTCACAACCAAGCCAAAACAATTTTTTGGATGTGATTAAGATAACTTGTGCGTCGGATTCGGGGATTCAAGCTCGGATTGAAAAGTTGATAAGGTATTGAAATCGATGTACAATTTATTGGATTAAAGTCAACGAACCTTCAAGTAAGTGAAAACCATAAGTAATATTCAAATGGCAGTTGTGTTGAATTTTAATTCAAATTTTTTTCGGTCGATTGACGTAGCCTTAATTCGAGAGTGTGCTAATCCCTCGCTTCCCCACGCTAGCCTTTCATACTTACAGTTCAATTACAAGCAGTAATTTAAAATCAGTCTTATTGTCCAAATGGTTTAATATCCAACACTTTCAAATGTGCTTGTGTGGAGTTTCATAACTTGATCTGAAAAATTTAAAGTAGTGTCTATACTATGGTCCAACCCGCACAAGGTCTAGCCACGCAAAAGTGAAAAAAGTTGCAGGCAATCAGCAAAGATACCAGCTACACCTCCATATTGAATAAGTGAGCAGCTGGCGGCTGTGTTGAATGGTAACCAAGATGGCCGTGGAGCTGGTATGCCCGAGTTGGACCAAAAGTGGAACGATTTTCGGCTAGACCATGAGTGGTTTGGATTATGGTCTATTCGTCCGGACATAAGCCACGCCCTTCTCTTTTCCAACTCCCCCTTCCCTTTGCCAGGTCCTTACGCTTAGACTCGCCCGTGATATACCCTGGCGGACCGGCCGAACGCAAGCATTACGCTACAGTGTAACGCTAAAGTAGTGCTAAAGTAATG
The DNA here is from genome assembly GCA_932074435.1 of Andricus kollari. Classification (NCBI taxonomy): domain Eukaryota; kingdom Metazoa; phylum Arthropoda; class Insecta; order Hymenoptera; family Cynipidae; genus Andricus; species Andricus kollari. The sequence continues at coordinate 12,954 of CAKNWW010339212.1, read as the reverse complement.
CTGCAGTAATATGGAATTATAATTAATAAAAGAAACAAAATAAATATGTAAACTGTTGCAATTATAAGAATACGCTAAAATTTACGTTGAATGGTCACGCCGTAATTGCAACAAGTTTCTTTTTCAGCGTTCAAAAATGAAAAAATGATGCTTCTGTATTTACAGTTTGCTAAAGGCGGCTTTAAGCGGGTTGCCAATATGCAGGGGCCCGACTTTAATGACAGTCACTTTGTTTTTTTTATTTTATAACGCTGAAAAAGCAAATTGTTGCAATTACGGCATGACTATTTAACGTAAATGTTAACGTATTCTTATAATTGCAACAGTTTACATATTTATTTTGTTTCCAAATACAGTCGGTTTAGGCGAAGTGGCATAATTAGGTTTCCAGGATAAAGGCACGAATGCGAAGAACGTCCTTTATAAAATTATGAATAGTTTGAATGTCTTTTATCAAAACGGTGTTCAGAAGGCGTAGCCAAAATCGGTTCGAACTAGTATGTATTGTAGATGCATTGAAGTATCTTCGTCTGAGGTCATTATAGGCGGGACACAAAGCTAAAACGTGGAAAAGGTGTTCCACCTCATACATATTACACACCGAACACATGCTTCCATACGCATAAATATAACTCCACTCGCCACACACCACTCTACCGCTCGTTGAGCCAATAAGTCTTAATTGCGCTAAGATTTTAGTGAAAGCGAAAGGGGCACGCGTAAGTAAATATGAAGTCCGGTTTTCTGGAAAGGGAAGGTAGGGGAAGACCTGGAGGCTCTCAGAGCAAGATAATCTCTCTATATTGACTTGCTTTAGGTGCTCTTATAACTGTTGTAAAATCAAATCTTTGTTTCTGACCAATTCAACAGCTTCAAGAGCTGGCCACAGATGCTCCATTCCCGCTGTCACGAAGAAACTTTTTACGTGGAGGATCCAATTATATTTAGGACAGACATCTTCCCTTAATGATAAGATATACAGCCTTCTGAGACATATTCCAGGCAACCTACCCTCAGGCATAGTCAAGACCTTTTCCATCCAAGCCAGATCTGCCCTGAAGATGTCCCAGGCCAAATGTGTGGCACCTGTCTCTATTCTCACTGCGTATCCCGGTGTATAAAATGAAAGAGACAAGATTCTCTTGTAAAAGGCAGTTTGGACTCATTCAATAGCCTCAGTATACCTCAGGACCCACACCGGGACCGCGTAGAACAGGACGCTTAAGGCTAAACTCCGAAACAATGTAGTTTTAACCCTCCAGGTATCCGATTTAGCAGAAGCAAGTATACTAGAAACCGCCCCCGATGCCGAGTTAGCTGAACTAATATTTTGTTGGTTGCTCTTAAATATAAACCTGAGGATGTAAAAGTTATACCCAAATAATCGGATGAAACGACAACTTCTAGCTGTTTACCGTCAAAGAAAAACAAAAATTCCTTTGGAGGTCTGCCCTTGTGAAATATCATAACCTTCGATTTTTCCTCATTAACAGTTAGCAAATTCAGTCTCCAGTATTCCGCGATTACATCAATCTTTCTTTGCAGGTCCACCGGTGAGTCAGCAAGCACGACTATGTCGTCTGCATAGGCCAGAAAAAACACCTCTGACATTGAGTCAATTTATACGCCCCTGAGCAAACAATAGGGGACTAAGAATTTCCCCTTGTAGAATACCCGGCGTGATATCAACAGGGGAAGTGTTGCCTTTTGACGTACAAATGATCAAGGTCGCATTACTATACAGACTAACTAAGATTCTTAAAATTTTTGTGCTAACTCCCATTTTTTCAAGTTTACGCCAAAGGAGGTTATGATTCACTGAGGGGAAAGCCCCTTTAAAATCTACAAAGAAGGCGTAAACTTTACCTCGCGGACGAGATAAATGGATTTGAACAATTGAGTTTAACGTAAATATATGATCCAGATAGCTTCTCCCTGCCCTGAAGCCCGCTTGATTCTTCGGGAGGTGTCCCTCAGACTCCGCCCATTTCGAAAGTCTAAATAGTAGAATTTTCGTGAAAATTTTAGTTATTGAGTTGACAAGCGCAATGCATCTGTAGTCATTAGGATTTGTCTTATTACCTTTTTTATGAATCATTATAGAGTTAATTGTCGCCCAGCTTGTAGGCACTCTTTGTTCCTTCCAAATTGCATTGAACAAAGTCTGAAGGAACGACAACCAGGAGACCGGTAGAAACCTATAAAATTCACTGCTAATACTGTCGCATCCTGGGGTTTTCTTTTTTTTACAACCTAAAATGCTATTCGATATCTCAGCCTGAGTAATCTCCAGGTCCAGGAAAGGCTGTGAAGGCTATTCTTCAAATTGCATAGGAGGATCGCGAGGGCCATACAATGTATTAGCATAGTCCTGCCACTGGCTTAAATTTACCCATTCTGATCTAGCATTTCCAGGTCTAAAGTGGTTAACCGCTTTCCAAAATTCAGCCGAGTTCCGGCAAGTTGCGAAAGTTTTATTAATACATTCTTCATGTTCAACTTTTTTTTGCTTGATTGGCTTACAATAGTCGTACTTTAACTTTTTATACCTTCTGTCGTCTGCCAGCGCAAAGCTGGACTTTTCACATCTTTTTAGTCCCTTCTTCAATCTTTTTTTACCTAATGCACAACTCAAATCAAACCAAGGTTCCCTACTCTTAAAATTTAAGCTCGTTTTAGTCGAAAGGCCACATTTTTTTGCTGTTGCTGAAAATTGCTTCTATCAGACTATAATTCAGCGCTTCTATTTACCTTCTACTCCTAATGGAGGAGGGGTAGCCCTCATAAGGTCAGCATAGGGTACACACTGATTGTCCCGCCATACCAGTTTACACTGAGGCGGTCTCGAAGACCGAGGAGTACTAACCTCCTCAGTCAGGCCTATGTCGAGTGTCACTACCACTGGCATGTGGTCAGACAACGTGCGAATCTGCAATACCACAAGATTTTCTATGAGTTCCGCCCCGCTCCCATTACACATGACTAAATCTATTACACTATTAGCTCTATCTTTGTCCCTGCGTCCATGAAATGTAAATCGAGCAGGGGAGTCTTTAGTTGTTCTACCATTTAATACTAAAAAAATCATTATATTCTACAAAATTAACCAAATTCACCCCCCTGCTATTAATTACAGAGTCCAACGTTGTCCTATTTGGTGATAACCGCGCGTTTAAAGACAGGGCTTCCACCTCCCAGGAGTTCAGGTCCCCAATACGGGCGTTATAATCCCCTCCTAATATGAAGAGAGAATCAGAGTGATCCTCGAATAACCCAGCCAAGAGTAGATCTAAAGATTCTAAAACATCTACAAGAACAACGGAGGGGCTTATATATAGAAAACCTATTATGAAATTCAGCGCACCTACGTAACATTTGACAAAAATCCCATGTTTATTCTGATCTAGAATTTCATATTTGTATACAGAACGATCAATGAACATAGCTAAACCCCCACTAGGTCTCCCCCCACCGTCCGGCTTAATAGCGTCACTACAAATACAATCAAAATTTGACAACCAGGTGGGGAAGAAAGTCGGGGGGAAAGTCAGCCACGTTTCGTTAACACAGACGATATCAATTTTGTTGACATGATTTTCAATATCGTTTAAATTAGAAAAGCCGTGAATATTCCAAAAAATTACCTGCGAGCAGATGTTAACCTTAGGCTTGAACGAAGCTGTGTAATCTATCTGAGAATCGGGTACATTACCCTCCTTCCCCTCATTATCCCTGATGACATCCCATCCTGGTTTCTTAATCTGCTTCCTAGCTGCACTGGAGCGAGTAGAGACTTGGTTATTCTCAGGTTTGCTGAGGAATCTCTCCATAGAAGAAGGAGAATTACTGAGTTCGTCTTCCCCAACTCTATCCTTCCAGGCACCAGCAATGAAGCAATAAAGCCAATTCTGAATACACGTTCCGAAATTTTTGAAAGTCGACATAGATTTACCTGTGTCTCTAGAAACTTGTAAAAGACTTAACTGAACCTCTAATAAAATATACAAAATCATAAGCCTTGAGCTTAAATGATAATTTTATGATGTTTACCGAGAATGATGCTATTTCTTTAACACTAGAAGTAACGGGATTCTCTGCCACCTTTGGTTACCACGAGGCGAGGGGTCAATTGACCCCTACCTGCGTTGGGTGTCAAATAATAATTTTAAACAGTTTCTACCGTCAAAAGTTAATGATAGAAGTATGCTATATTCATACTACATCGTCAATATAAGTCAAGAAGAGTGGTGAGTTCTGAAAAAGTACAACAAATGAGTGAAAATGCGTACCCCAGCGTAGTCCTACCGACTTCGCTTCTGCTGCTACTGCAACAGCAAGCTAAAGCGTTTGGTGCCGCTGTGCCCCCGATCCGAGTATACGCCGTAAATTTCAACTTACTGCAAATCGACTGTCCCGAAGGATAAGTCACTAACAAAGTTTTTGGTACACAGAGTGTGTCAACTATATTTTACTTCGCTAGAGTGTCGTATCTCTATGTATTTTTGAATGGAGATACGGCACGCTATCGAAGCATAATACAGTTGATACGATCTGTTTTCGAAAAAATTGGTTAGTGACTTATTCTTCGGGACAGTCGAAATGAGGTTATTTCTAGCGCTTTACTATAAACGTAGAACGTTATACACCGGTAGTAGAACTGATAGTCCGAAAATGTTTTGAAGCAGAGTAAAAGAAGAACCGACCATAAATCCAAAATCCAGCAGGCAGTATATCATCTATTCCCTGTTAAATAGAGCAGCAGTAATAGTATTGAGGATCAGAAATATCACACAGACGTTATAGAAGCGATATAAATCAGGCATGCTGCGAAGAAGTGGAAAAAAGTAATGAAATACCAGTCAAAACGCTATAGGGGTCAATTGACCCCTTCCGGTAACCGACTATAAAAAGTCAATTTTTTTTTGAAGTGCGGATCCAATATTTCCGAAAAAATCGTCAAATACTCCTATTTATAAATAATTAAAAGTCACAAAACGCCATCTCGCTGCAAGCAACCGCTGCGGAGGTTTATCACTTCAAAAATCGAAAGGGGTCAATTGACCCCTCCCGGTACTTCTAGTATTAATCATGTACCAGAGTGCTGGGTTATTTTCGATTTGGCATTGAAAATTATATGACATTGTGCTAAAATTTCGCTATTACTTTTAATTAACAATATTTTGATTTCAAGAACTTTAAATAAAATAATTTAAATTCTTAAGATCGCTTATAAATTCAAATTGTAATTGCATTGTTTCTTATTTAATTTTAAAAGTACTTCATTTTTGAATTAATTCATTTAAAAGTGTACAAATTATTGATGTTTCGAAGTTAAATAATAGTTTATGTTGTTTTTCTCGCACGTGATTTGTTTGTTGAATCTTGATGCTTAATTTTTTACAACTATAGGTATAGATTAAATTTCTGATATTAGTTTATATTATTCAATTTCCACGATACTCGCGCTTCGCGCTTGATTTTCCACGTATTTTCAGTAAGTTTACTGCGTAGACTGCATAGGCGATACATTTGCAAGTTACCTAGATTCTATAATTCTCTATAAAAAGTTTATTACAATTTTATTATAACCTATAAGAAAATTGTTATTATCAGTTAATTTTTAATATTACTCCTAGGTGTGGGTCAGCGAACTTATAAATTCTATAAACCTTTTAAAAAGCTACAATTCCTCGGTTTGACTTTTTTCTCATCTCGCGTTGTCTCTTTAAAAATTGGTATTTTCCATTCCATGAGCATTATCATTGAATACATCCAAAACGACGCCCCTATAAAGAATGGTTAAAGGCCAATTCGGACTTAAAATTGAAAATTTCTATTTTTGCATAATATTTTTAAAATGGCTGATTAGGAGCCATCCATAAATAACGTAACACATTTTAGCAACTTTGTTACCACTCCCATCTCCGATGTAACTGCATAGTTGTAAAAAAGATTTGACCCCCCCCCCCCCCTTATCGCCTATGTTATGTAATTTTTCCAAATATTGTCAGCCATTTCTTATCACAAAAAACTTAGTTACTAACTATCCGGGAGAACTGAATTACCAAATAATTAGAAATTATTAAAATAAAAACGAAGCAAATTAAAACAATATGGAACATGCAACAAAGGAACAGTACTCTCCTTGAAAATTATAACGTATACAAATATTCGTGAATAGTGCTATTTACTATAATAACGTCAACATTTTGATTAACGATTGCGATTATAATAAACAGTAATTAAATGTAATGAAACAAGGCTATACGATATTCTCAAATCTTTTATCAAATCACTTAACTTTATATTTTGAACAACAATTTCAAAGATTGAAGCTCTTTATAGCATGTTTTAGATATATGTTTACTTCTTGTTTATTCGGCTGTCAAATCTAGAAAAGTAGAGTGCCAAAGCTAGGGTTTATTTAGTTTTCAAGGGTTTAGTTTCTAAGGGTTTATTTAGTATTAATCCCTGTATAAATAAAAATACAAATGTTGAAGTCCTTCTAACGTCATTACAATATTTTATTCTAATTAAAAGGGTATTAAAAAAAGGGGTATTTAGAATTTTGCAAACGCCACCCCCTAAATTTGTTCCTTTGCCTTTGTTGAAAAAATACTGCCATAACATTTTCTTTTATTTGCATTCCTAAAAAGTATTTTCTATTTATGTGAAGCATAAGCCCTAAAGTTTATAAAACAAGAGTAACATTTTTGGAGGTATTATCGGGCGAAGAGTACAAAAATTTGTAATTTCATTACAATTAATGGTCTGAAATGGTCCCTAAACATTTTATTTCTTGCAATAATTTGCCCGTCATTTTTTCTACAATATCAAGAGAATATTCGCCATAATGAATAAATTAAAAATATTTATACGTGGTCACAAAAAAAAGCTTGATAGGTAAAACACATAAATACGCAGAATTGCACCAAAATTGACCTTAGTTAACCATCCGTTAGAGGCGACCGGCCTGACTGGCCACCTCAAGCTGTTTTCGCTCATTTCTCCTACTACTGAGAGCACATGGGCTTGGCCTTCTTAGTATTCGTTACTCAATGTAAGCTCTTTCGAATTCCTCTAATCAGTTTTATAGCAGACTACGAAAAAGTGACTATGATCCTTCTAACCTGTCAGGTTCCCTGCACCCGAGCGGACAAAGTCGACAACAAATTAGCAAAAAGGGAAGCTTTCATAATTTAAACTTGCAATTTTAATATCAGTGGTTTTTTGGGTTGCCGATAAGGAATTTGATTTCGATTGCACACAAACAAATGGCGAATGCAATATGGCGGACCCCAGATATCCCGCCAGAGTAATCAAATGCTTGTAACAAAGTGATGTTTGAAAAAATAACGTTCAATGACAGATTAACCTCAAAATATACAGCGTTTCGGAATATAAAGTATTAATACTCTTACAAAAACGTTAGTGTGGGACATACTTAAGTGATTAATAATTTCTGGGAAAGTGATATAACATTATAGACTTCCAAATTGATGAAATAACATATGAACAAATTTTGTAAACGAAATAGCGAGATTTTTCAGCTGAACCTTTACGAAAACAAAGTAGCATATGTCACTTCTAACCTCTAATATGTATTAGAGGTTAAAACCGTTAGAACCAAAAGGTAAATAAATGTAATTGAAAATGATATATTGAATTTAAAATAATCAAATAAAATATTTATCTTCTGATAAATTTGTTATATATGAAGTGTTATTATTATTATGTTGAAATGAGAAAGCTGCCATCAAAAGTTTTCTATAATAGATATATACATATCCATATAAAATACGTATTTTATTCATAAAAATATGCAGCAATAACAAGCTTTTTAAGAATAATTGTGAAAGATTACAAAAAAAAAGTTTTTCAAGATTTCTAGGGAAATCAAAGATTATTTTTTATGTTGAAAAATAAATTTTATGAAAATATTTCGAAAGATTTCAAAAAATTTCCAAAATTGTCAAAAAAGAATCTGGAAGATTTCAAGGAAATTTGGTTAATATTGTAAATTTTTGTAATATTTGTGAAATAGATTTTTCTAATAATAATAATACAAATTTTTATGTATAAATAAAAATTTAACAGTAATTAAATCAATAATTGACCATTATTTGAAACTGCTTAGAATATGATGTAATTTCTAATTTAAACTCGAACTTAAAAAGTGTTCAGTTTGAAAAGAAAATTCGCAAATTTAGTGATTCATTCTTTAATTGACAGTATTAAAAATGATAATATCAATTATATACAATTTATAAAAGTTTGAAATAGAAGTTATTTTGCAGCATAAATGTATTTAATTAAAATTTTGTTAATCAAAGGGTGTTAATAGCTTTCATTTTACACGTTTAAATTATTGAACTTTTGAATAAAATTTTTTTTTCGATTTGGAAAGTTTATATTCACAGAGTTTTTAAATTTTATTGACCGTGCAAAAGATACCGAGGAAATAAGTATTATCAGTTTGTTTTTTAAGTTATATAAATATAATTTTCCTAAGATTCTTGAGAAAGATCAAAAAGATTTTTGAAGATTTCAGATGTATTGAAAAAAAAATCTAGAAAATTTGAATTAAATTTTTTTTCATCACAGGATTTTAAAAAATATTAGGAAAAACTCAAGTTCGCTTATAAGATATTTTGGACCTTTAGATGCTCAGAAGAAATTTAAAAATATTTCATAAATTTTCAGAATTGTTTAAAAATTTTAAAATATGTCTAATCTCTTCGAAACTTCTAAAATTCCTGATTATATTTTAAACAGACACAAATTTTTCTCAAAATTAAAAAAAATCTTTCAGAATGAAAAAAATTGCCTTAAAACCTCACAGATTTTTTCCACATTTTCAGAAACCTTCTGAAAAATGTGCAACTTCTGAATATCTTTTAAAATGATTCGAATTTTCTTTTAATGTTGCAAAACTGAAAAAATTGCCTTAAAATCTTCCAGATGCTTTTTTGACAATTTTGGCAATCTTTCAAAATGTTTTAAAATCTTTTTAAATATTCTCTGGGAATTAGTTTTTAAAAATAAAAAGCATTCGAAATTCTGCTCCGGACAGATTTTTTTCCTGCTTGATTTCATTTTTTTTCTGTCAAAAATTGTCAAATGATAAATAGACTAATGAAATGAATTAAGACTGTAATTACCTACATCTGTAGTGATTTTCTTACTTTCGGTGAGTAGTTTTGTTCTGTTTAAGGGTTCTTGTAGTTTTAAAGTAATGTTTTTGAATAAAATTATACTTGCTCCTTTCAGAAATGCCTTAATTTAAAAATAAATCTACGAAAATCTCGGTATCCGGGGCTACCTGACAGTATTTTTTCTTAAACTATTTTAGGCCTCATTTCAATTACCTTTTTTTCTTTTGCAGCAAGTTTGTTTCTTATACATGTAATTGCAAATTGTTGCTAGAAGCCCTGACATTATAACTATTTAAATTTTAACCTTAAAATTTGTAACTAATAAATATTAATTGTAAATTATTAAAATATTTATGCTTATAGATATTCTGTACCGATTTTTCTGTCTAATTTAGATTATTTTACCGGTAATTATAATTTAAACAACGTATGTACTGCAAGCAAACATGAAACATGTTTTTTTATTTATTGCAAAAGTAACGTTAAAGCTATTTAATTTTACACTTTTAAATTGTGCGGGGAATCACGGAGCCAATGAATGCTTATTCTTTGCACATGCGCACGAAGTTTAAGATGGCTGCCGGCTGTTACCACCATGTTACTAGTCTGGCAGGTAACGGATGCAAACAATCCTCCCTAGTAAACTATGGCGATTATCCCGTTACCAGCTAGGAAACTGACATACAAGTAACAATTCCTCTCATAACATGTGATCACTTAGGAACTTTCCAGGATAGTAACAGGTTAGCTGGGAACATCACGCTACAACCTGAGTCCCCAGTCCAACGAAAAGCTAGCGTCCAAAACTCAAAAACAGAGAGAAACCTTTAAGGAGAATAAGCATTGTGCGGAAATCATTTCATTACCAATAAAACCTGAAGGTCACTCAAAAGAAGAATTAGGTATTTTCACTTCAACCACCAGCTAACTTGAGCATAGGATTCGGTCCATTTTTGACCTATTTTTCTAATATCTTTATAAAAACTCATTTTTTTTATATAAGTGTATTTGAAAAATAGTTTTTATTTTTTAAGAACTATTTAATAAAATAATAACATGGCAATAATTATTATTCATTAAGAAGATATTACAAAAATAAAGTTTTGTGTCATACCTTTGTTGCATTGTTTTCCGCTCAGCACTCAACGAAGTGAAGTTAGCTGGTGGTTGAAGTGAAAATACCTAATAAAAACATCAAACAAATTATTAATACATATGAATGTAACAAAATTTAATTTTGAAAGTCGGGTTATTCTAGGGACCAGGTGTAATATAAAAAGATTTGCTCATTTGAGGTTCAAAGCTCTGAACCATTTGGCTGAACCGACCAAAAGCAAAATAAGGGTTTTGCTCGTATCGGTTCAAGTGAAATAAAGTTTTACTGCGTGGCGAAATGCAATACCTATACTGAGTGGACAGTAACTGGTTTTCATGTCTTTATATATTAAAGGATTATAAAAAACAACTGCTTAGTATTTTCAAGAATTTCCAAGCCAACCTGAAAAACTCATACGGTAAGTACCATATACCCACAAAGCAAAAACTGCCCCGGTTTTCGAAAAAAATACCAAATTTATTCGTATTCAGGTGCCACTTTTTGACCTCTTACAAACAGGCTACGTGTAGTATTGTACTATACTATGTATATTGAATATTAATAATAATTTGATTTACTTAATATTATGCCTGTATGTATAAGAGAATCACTCTTAAACTGGAATTTTAATTAGCTGAGAATGTATATTGTATGAGTTATTTACTTATTATTTGTCATGGTTTAATATCGAAGATATTAAAAGCTACAAAATAATGTATTCTCAGTCGTATCAAGCATTGCGATACTTTAGTACTGACATGTGTTATGATATAACTAAGCCGTAGTACAGTTAGTACTAGGAATCGTACTTGTTAATAAATGCACCGTCTGAATGGCAGAAGAGAAAGAGAGGATATTATCAAACTTACGCCGGCTTATCTTCTAAACCATTATTATCAACAATAAATATCAGGTACTGAAAACGCTATCCAAGATAATTATGCTAATTAAGGTAAAACAATAACACACGCGGGCATTGACTTTGCGAAATTTGTGTATGGGGGAAATTTCTTAAGTGTACCCACCTTGAAATGAAAGTTGTCCGATCCATCTAAAAATTGACCCAATTATAGTCCTATCAGATAGTACTCCTCATACGAAAAATTAATTCATTGTGAAATTTGTTATCAACGTGGAGGGGGTACAATTTTTGGGTTTTTTAAGCAAAGCCTTACTTTCAAACATTTGTAACTTTTTTCCTATTTCTTTAAACAAAATTTCACTACAAGTGTTTTTGATAGATTTTTCACAGACTTTCTGCTGGTCATAACGATTTTTAAAAAAGTCAAAATTTGACCCTAATTTTTGAAAATCAAAAATAAATTTGACTTTTTTTCAAATTTCCACACTTTTTTCTTCTTCAAAATAGTTTTAAAAAAAAGCTGAGATTTTTTCCTATAAGACCCCCAATTTTCAGAGTGGCAAAATAATTCGTCTTTGAGTAATAGAACCATACGTAAACAAGATGTCATTGTAGAGCGGGTGGTGCGCGAACTCCCCTACTATCCGTCCAAAAAGTTTAGGCAGCTCGATTTTTGTGCAGATTTTGATGAAAATCTCAGAAAAAAAAATTCTAAAGATATGAGACAACATGCATGTTGCAGGTGAAGGTTTTGCCAATACTGATACCGAGTTTCAAAATTTTCAGATGATTAGCGATTATTTCGAGGCGAGTGAAACGTGAAAAAGCATAATAATCCAATGATCATTTCAGAATACTCAAATTTGAATGGCCCCTAAGTCGCTGAAAAAAATTATGAAAAATCTGCCAAAAATATATGGGTTTCGTTGATCCTTTTTGTGCCCAGTGAGAATATTTAAAGTCAGAAATAATTATTCCTTAATAAGTTATTGTCAAAAGAGTAGGGAAGTGTTTACTCCGGAACTAAGGAACGTACAGAGATGAATCTTGAAGTAAATTACACATTTTTGGCTTCTGACAATGTTGTGCCTACTATCAATCAGCAAAAAGTTGCACTTCAATGTTTAAAAAATTGTTTTCTTGTTGGAAAAATACAAAAGACTTTATAATAATCGAGGCAACCGTATCCCTTTTTTTTGCATCGGGTCTTAGAGGCTGTGTAACTGTGTGAGGGTGAGAGAAGGTCATGTTGCACGTGTAGCAGTAGCGCCTGAAAGGTCCCACACTGAGTGTGCGGTAAAATCGATTATCGTTAAGCCTTTTGTATTTTTCTAGGAAGAAAATAATTTTTTAAACATTGAAGTGCAACTTTTTGCTCATTGATAATACGCAGAACATTGTCAGAAGCCAAAAATGTGTAATTTGCTTAAAGAATCATCTCGGTACGTTCCTTAGTTTCGGAGTAAACACTTCCTCACTCTTTTGTCAATAACTTATTAACGAATAATTATTTCTAACTCTAAATATCACCACTGGGCACAGAAATGATCAACGAAACACATGTATTTTTGGCAGATTTTTCATAATTTTTTTCAGTGTCTTAGGGGCCATTCATTAATTACGTAAGGGCGATTTTGACTATTTTTTACTCCCCCCGCCCACGTAAGGATACATAAAATTTCTTGACCCCCCCCCCCCCCCTTCTGACGTAATATTTAACTTAGAATTTTTCTAAATAGCGTTGAATAGTTACATATCATTAGCTAGATTAGAAAAGATTTTGGAAAACGATGTTATTTGTCTGAGTGATATAATTTATAAAAACATAATGTTAGAGATGG
>CAKNWW010339170.1:0-12649 GCA_932074435.1 Andricus kollari | reverse complement strand
TCGTATCTGAATGTATAAAATAATTTTTGTTTTATATTTCTTCAGGCGTCATATTTTTCGAGTCGTGATCACTAATAATGTTCAATTCAAACAAGACATACTTGACAATCCTCTTCTCTGTGAAATGGTTCCATCGCTAAAAATAAGTTCGTTCGTAAAAATGGCATATTTTATGTTCGCATTATTTTCGGCTGTCCAAAATGCTTATCAGCCAAAACTCACTGCGCTAAGTCCAAATGGTAGCGAATAGTTTATATTGATTCATTCACAAAAACCGTATTTGCCACTGGGGGTTACAATTTTTTGATCCTACTTTCGATCTGCCAAATTAATATTTTTCTTCTAAATAGTGCATTTCCTATGTTTGTGATTTTGACAGGCAATCCGCGATTGCCCAAGGACTTCTGAAAGTTCTGTGTGAATCGCTCAAATGTAGAATATTTTTTACAAAAAAAATTTCACATTTAGTTTGATTTGAATAATGTAACATTTGCAAAATTTTTGTAAAATTTCAAAATTTCAAAATTCTACACTAGTATTCTTTGCTGAAAGTTTAGTTTGACTGCAAAAAGGCTAGACGCGCTCCCCGGCAGTCAAAACCTTTTCTAAGGTTCAGGTAACAACGCATAAAGGCGATTACCTGAACGAGTCCGAATTAAATGTTTCCGTTAGGGGTACTGATTATTAATGCAAGCATTGGTTGAATTTCGAATTCGAGTTGCAAGGAGGCTAGACGCGCTTACCGGCAGTCGAAACCTCTTCTAAGATTCAAGTGACAACGCGTAAATGCGATCTCTTGAATGGATTCGGATTACCAATTTTAACCAAAAGATATATTTTAAATAAAATTCAAAAAGAATTTCAAGCATTTTTAATTAGTACTTTTGACTGGAATTTTTAATCCGAACTGCAAAAAGGCTAGACGCGCTTACCGGCAGTCGAAACCTTTTCTAAGGTTCAGGTAACAACGCGTAAAGGCGATTAGCTGAACGAGTCCGAAGTAAATGTTTCCGTTAGGAGTGCTGATTATTGATGCAAGCATTGGTTGAATTTCGAATTTGAGTTGCAAAAAGGCTAGACGCGCTTACCGGCAGTCGAAACCTTTGCTAAGTTTCAGGTAACAAAAATGTAGTTCTTCCTTCCGGCGAGGCGGTAAACATCCCTGTAAATTTGCGATTCACAGATCCTTCTCTCCCTTGAAAGGAGGATACATTCAATGAAATTAAAAGTCCAAAAGAATTTCAATCATCATTCAACACTTTGCTGGACGATGTTTCGCGGGCCGTCGATCAAACGGACAATTTAACAAGTAGCACTTCCATAGAAACGTAAAGAACCCCAGAATTAATCGTTATCGAATCCAATGACGATGTAAGCACCATTGAGTCCGATATTATCGAGGAGGGTAGAACGCCCTCGGAGATCGAGGACGAAATCTTTGAGGAGATCTCTAGGTTGGAGTTGCAAACGGAACGGCTATTTTAACGGCCAGTCCTCCTCTCAATTTTGGCTGCCCCCCCTTTTTTTTTGTAGATGACATCGAGGGCCTTGCGGAAGTTCAGTCACTATGCAGCGGATCGTTGAACGATACACATCGGAGCATCGTTCAAGCAGTTGTCTACTTCATATCCTGTTTTAATCAAGATTATATTTAGAATCTAGCGTTTTTGCTTGTGGATAAATAATAGATTATTAAATCGAATAGATATTAATTTTTTTTTTGTTGTTATTTGCAAAATTAGAATTGCTTGATCAATGATCTGATGAGTGATTGTGAATAATACACTGTGAGAGAGACAGAGACCGGGATTAACGCGTTAAAACGAGCATTATTAGGCCTCTCTTGATTTGATTGACCAAAGGCTTGACGAATATGTCAAAAGGGTATTGCATTTGTGAATAGTTTCAACGATTATAGTTGTGATTCAAGGTATGTGACTTTAACATTATTATATTTCCATGGAATGATGAAAATAGATGTCTTGTGCGGGATTACACTCAAAAAGTGAAGCCAATTTATATCTTTTCGGTAACCTATATTCCGGGGCGGTGAATCCACCTTTAATGAATTCATGCAACCCTTGTTCATTTGGTCGATGGATCCGATTGCGATGAAATACATCCAAATAGAACCCGTATTCTAAGCAGCTGGAAGACGTTGAAAAATTTTAAAAATCGGAGAAAGCAGCAATGGGAACACAATTGCCTAACGTGCAGTATTTTCCTCCATTTTACGCACCTTTTCCTAATCAACCTTCAATGTACCCTCATCCATATCCACCAGAATTTCAGTATCCTTCAATGTATCCTCTCAACTTCGGGTATCCTTTCTCCGTACAGTATCCCACTGCAATTAATAACACAACCAATAATGCTCCTTGGCATCCACCCAGTCCACAACATAGGTCAAGACCGATGTCACCCAAGCCTACACCTTTAAACTACTCGCAAGCTCGTTCTCAGGACGCATCAACGAGCCCAATATTGAAAGAGCGTCCCAAGACAGTAACATTTTTGGAAAACCAAAACGAGTTTACAGAACAGAATACCAAAAGGAAGACTCTCCCGTCATCCAACTAACCGTATGTGAGTTTCGTGAGGTTCAGACGTAAATTTGATTAAGCTCCAGGCATTGCAGGGTCATCTAACAGTGAGTGACGAATTTATTTACATCTCAGGTATAACTGAAGAATTAGTTAGTACTCATGGAACAATATTAATTAAACTACTGGACGACTCCGTGGAATTTCATGTTGTGCCCAACGATTTTCCTCTCTCTGCCGACGGAATAATCGGCCGCGGATACCTTCGTCAGGAACAAGCGCAGTTATCATTTAGACACAACACCCTAGTAATTATATCAAGGCCTATTACCCCGATACCGTTCGTTGACAATGAATCACAATTAGCCCGAAAGAAATTACGAAAGGAAATTAAGCCCTTTTCTCGGATTTTAAAACTAAAAGCACGTGTAAAACAACTAGTATCTATCGACGTGGCGAGTCAGGACTCATCGGAGGGATATCTCCCCCGCGTAGAAGCAATGGAAGGAATTTACATAGGGGAAGGAATCGTGAAAAACAACGATGGTATATGCTACTCATACGCCTACGATACTACTCATAGCGATATGAACTTCGATATTCAACCACAGGAAATCATCCTCTTCGAATACTGCGAATTTCCAGGAGTAAGCTCCGAGGAATCGGAATCCGAAGATAATTTGCAGAATAAGAAAGGGAATGATTCTGTGGACCGAACAGAAAAATTAATTAGTAGCTTACACGTAGCTCATTTAAATGAACTTGAAAAGAGCTTAGTTTTTACTTGGGCTAGGGACTAATGGACACGGTCCTCAAAGGAATGCTAGAAACGGAGGCTTTTGTTTACTTAGACGACATCGTTATATACTCCGAAACCCTGGAAGAGCATGATAAAAAGGCCAGAAGACTCTTCAAGCGATTACGAGAAGCTAATTTAAAACTACAACCGGATAAATGTGAAATTCTGTATCCTGAAGTAGCCTATTTAGGACACATCATTGGACGCGATGGGGTGATACAAAATCCGGCTAAAAAAGGAGCCCAAGTTCGTTTAGGGACAAGAACAGGAAGAAAGCTTTGTTAAATTACATAAAGCTTTATCTCATGAACCTATTTTGAAATATCCGGATTTTTCCAAAAGCTGTAGGAGCTGTGCTCATACAAAAAACTGACAATATGGATGTGCCCTATTAATGGCTATTAAAAAATAATGACAAATATAGGACAGTGTTGTAACACAACAGAAAAAAGAATGTCTTGCCGTACAATATGCAGTCAACAATTTCCGAACTTATCTCTATGGCAGGAAATTTATCCTGGCCTGCGATCACGAGCCGGTCCACTGGATTACCTACACAGATAACCGTGGACCAAGACTCATTCGCTGGAGATATAGGCTTAAAGATTATCAATTCACATTAGAATATAAAAAGGGAAAATTAAATCGTGGAGTAGAAGCCCTGCCCGGAAACCCCATAGGATTAACAAAACATAACCCTCACGAGATTCAAAACGAGAACGAACATCCACAGACCGATGTTTCCGAACAACCCGCTGTTCGATCCACTAAAAACAACGAAGAAGATAGGCTGAGCCAAGAGTCACATTCTGTTTTAACGATACATTGGGCGCTGCCACTTAAATCGAAACCCATTGACGCGAGCGACCCAAAAAGAGATAGACCGTTAACTCGATCTCAAGCCTCACAATTATTACAGCCGTCAACAAGTTCAAGAACAAGGTCCACAAGTCAAAAGCCTAATCCTTCTGCAGAAGGAACCGCCTCGCATAAAACCAACGGAAAACTTTCGGTAGGAAAGGCCGCCCCTAAACCATTGACCGTAAAGGTTACGGGCCAAAGGAAGAGATTACCTGGAATTTCCACCACTGATGATTTGGACGAAGCGTACCGGCCTCCTGTGCATTAAAAGGAGCCTGTTTTTGACAAAAGCTCTATAGCAACTAGACTAAAACAACGGTCACGTAAAAGAGACGGGCTTAAAATACCTACTCACACTCGAGAAAATTCTTCATCCGAGGATGCTTCATCCGAGAATAGCGAGGACTCTAGTGCACTTGTTTATAGAAAGGACTATAGCGTATTCCCCAGTCCAAAACCTACTCTTGTAACTCCTTCAAAAGAACTTACTGTTAAAAGAGCGCCACCGTATTTACCAAATCCATGGTTCCCGGCTCAATTGAGTCAGCCAATCGACGTTTATATAGATGGAGCCTGTATTCACAATAATAAAGGAGAACCAGAAGGAGGCATCGGGGTATGGTTTGGCCCTGATAATCCCTGGAATATCTCGAAAACTGCACAAGGGCGGCAAACTAAAAACTTTGCCGAAATACAGGCTGCGACAGCTGCAGCTAAGAAAGCCGTTGAAAACGGCATAACTAAATTGACGATATTTACAGATTCCAAGTTCCTCATTGATAGGTGTACTAAATGGATACCTACTTGGGAAATGAATGGGTGGAAGACCGCCGATGGGAAGCCAGTAGTCAGTAAAACAGAATTTGAAGAACTACGAAAAGCTTTAACTCCCATGGAAATAACATGGAATCATGTTCCTGGATATCAGGGAGTTGAAGGAAACGAAGCTGCAGACCAACTCGCTAGAGCTGGGATTACCGAAGGTTAACCAACTGTTTCGACTTGCCCAGAGGACGGTACTTTTCACAAGGATCCCTCTGAGAAACCTGAAACGTATCGTGACTTCGTAGTGGATCTTACTCCGAACTTTACCAGTAGCGAGGACAGTGATAGTCCTGATAAAGAAAATAGCGTGCCGATCGTTTCCGGTCACTCAGCAGAGAGGGCAGACGCGCATAATCTGAAAAAGGCAATCCAAAAATCTGCAGCCGAATTTGATAAATCAATCCTACTTTTGGGATCATGAAGGTCTAAATTAAGCAAATACCGAGGAGCCCATTCAATTAAATATTACTGCAGTTTTCGAGGGAGAAGAAGACCAGGAATTGCTACTTTATCTAAAGAATATGGATCCTTGCGTGGGAACAGATGACAGATGATCGAGTAAATAAATTTTTAGACATTCCAACAATATTTGAATGAAAAAAATAACGAAGAGTCAGTTTTGGAAGCCGAACAACAAACCGAACGTCTTCCTGTAGAAGGAGAACGTCGAAAGAGCACCGTACGCTTCAAAGAAACGCCAGAAGTTATGGATTCGCCCATACTCGGTCAACAGCCCTCGCGACGCTCCTTGTTCCAAACTCCAACAATGGTACCCACACCTTTCGCACGATCAACACCAGCTCCATCAAAAACTCAAAAGGCTACCTTGTCGGCCGACGGAGATAATGATTCTATGAAGAATCCAATTTCCCTTAGGATGATACAGGAGTCTTCTCCATCATCATCTGTGCCTCGTGAAGATCAGAAAAGTCAAGAAAGTGTACTGGCACGATCACCCATTAATGTGGAGATACCGTATCTGGATCCCGTCTCCACTACTTCAGAAGAAGAAGTAAATAAAGTATTAAAAAACAATAACCATTCAAAAGAAGAAGAATCAAAGATTACATCCGCCTCTATCCTTCACGAATGGACTGAACCATTAACTTGCCGCCGTGATAATTATGCACACTTTATTTCAGAAGATTGCGAGCCCGTTAATGTCATTTTTAAATTATTAATTGCAACAGATTACGTAAATCCTCCAGCGCAGAACGTGTCGGATTGCTAACTGGGGCGATCTGTTGGATGCATTACCACAGAATAGGATGACGGAGTTTTTATCGGGCATATTTCGAGGTGGTCCACCTATTATAACAATATGTGATGGAAAATTAGAGGTTCCACCAGTGGAGAGTCGTCTTCAAATTATATCCGAAAATCATGATAACATACTTGGGGGACATAAAGGTATAACAAAAACATACCGACGGATACGCGAAAGATATACCTGGCCAAATTTACGAAATGACGTAAAAGATTATATCAGAAACTGTAAAAGCTGCCTAGAGAACAAACCGGTACGGGCGCGTACTCGCGAACCTATGGTGATAACCGACACTCCATTGGGAGTGTTCGATAAGGTTTCCCTAGACACTGTAGGCAAGTTGTCGACCACCAACAGTGGTAATCGGCGCATACTCACCATGCAAGATAACTTTTCAAAATTATGCATTGGAGTGCCCATACCAAACTTAACAACTACAACAATTGCTCATGCTGTCGCACAGCACCTATTTGCTCGGTACGGGGCTGCTCGTTGTATCCTTACGGATCGAGGAGGAAGCTTCATAAGTAAACTTATGCGGAAACTGGAAAAGATATTCGGGGTTAAGCAATTCGGGATATCGGGATATCTTACTTATATCTTATACTTATATACTTATATACTTATATACTTCGGGATATCGGCCCCAGACTAACGGATCACTTGAGCGTAGTCACATCGTACTCACCGATTATATAAAACACTATGCAGAGGGCTTTGATGATTGGGATCGATTGTTGCCTTTTGCGATGTTTGCATATAACACGCCCGTTCATGAATCTACCAATTTTACACCGTTTGAATTAGTTTACGGATGAATAGCACGAGTACCTAGCTCATTCCCACCTCTAGATAAATTAGAAACATACGGTTTTTATCTTCGGGATTTGATCATTCGACTAAATGAAATTCAAAGGATTGCCTCAAAGAATGTGATTCAGGCTAAAGAACGTTCAAAATTCCGTTCTGATAAAACAGCACGACCTTTGAATGCCGCTATTGGTGATAGAGTAATTGTTTTCAAAGATGTCCGCAAAAATAAATTTGATAGAAGGGCTGTTGGGACTTATACCATAGTGGGCTTCACGGAAAATCATAATGTGATCCTTGAGGCTGACGATGGTACGAGGTTCACGAAACATGCCGATGAGCTTTTAGTCACATACTGCTGATTGAATTATTGTGCTGGTTACGATGACCGCACCTATGGGTGTCACTCTGCATGATTGTGAAGGCTGTCGGGTGATTTGAGTCCTCATTACCTAGTAAGGATATTATCAATCGAAAATATCACAGTAGAGACATTTCTTATTGATCATTAGCACTAAGCAAATTATCATACATCAAATCATTCACAACACTCATAAGAAATCAATTCCTTAAAGTTATTTCTAATTCATCAGCCAATGATACTATATTTTTAATTAATAAAACTTGGGAAACTCCTTAAACGTTTCCTTGATTTTTTTTATGATCCCCACCCCTAGCCATTATTAGATAGCTTTTGACCCCGTTATGTATCTGCATTAGATTTCTCGGACACGTCGACAAGCTTCTGGTCATTCAGAATTGAAGAAAAAAATTATAATAATAATAAAAAAATGTGATTTTCTGCTGATTGCGCATTTTGGCACTTGTGATTGATGAATTAATCGTTCATTGTTCAGATCCGCTCACTGCCTTCGACAATTTCACGGAATTAATGATAGAAATGTATTCTCTACCCCATCTCTTGACTCTGTTGTCCTTCTTCTGCGCCCCTTCGATCATCCATGCCACTGCAGAGAACTCCTACAAGAATCTCCGGTTCCAGACAAGCACTGGAATATTCTACGAGCATTCAGGACCAGTGCGTCGGGTAGTCAGTCATTGGAGGATCAATACCTTTCTGCATGTAGCTCAACTTCATGAGTCGCTGACAGAATGGCAGTCAAGGCTAACTATTTTGGCAAAATACTGCAGACCGAGGCACGAAATTGACTGGAGCAAAATCATCGCGGACTACCACATACAACCGAAATTGGATGCTGCAGAACGACTCCGAAGAGACATCGAACAAGATACTGAGGAGCTGTCGTATCATACCAGTAAAAATCTACTGGACCATTTACCTTCAGGCATGAGAAAACGAAGAACAACCCCCATGCTTGGATTCTTAGGAGAGATTGTTGGACCCGTAGCGGGATTGCTAACGTACAACGATGGACAAGAAATGGATTTAAAAATAAATGAGCTTGACCATGCGCAAGCTAACCTATCCCATCTGATGAGTAAGCGAACACACATAGTCCGATCACAACTAGAAAATATACACGAGGTTGCTGGAGAACACGAAAAACAACAGGATCAGTTTCGCAACCAACTATTTCGAATCATTCAAAAGGTCAATGAAGACCGATAGGAGATCCACGATATCAATTTCACATCTGCATCATTCAAGTCATGCGATATTAAAATCTCTTTCCGAAGCCAACCCTATTGGAAAGCCCTACCATCATTAAGTGGTTGCATCTACTCTTTGTCAAACGAGCTAACAGCAGATTTTAATTGTGTCGACCAGTCAGTTCTTTATCTTCGACTTCATGGACTGGGTCTAATTCAAATCGCACCTGGATGTCACTTAAAAACAACACAAATAACTCTACCAGGCTTGCAACCTATGAAGGAATCAGTAGTAGCAATTTATGAACTTCAGATTCACTTAAACCTATCTCAACTATCAACCAAATGACAAAATGTCCAAGGAGCCTGTGAAGGAATATCATAATGAACAGCTATACAAGGAAGGTCAAAAAGCGCTAGAACTACCCAGCATCTACTAATACAGGGATCTTATGCAGGATTAGGTTTACTTACAATGCTAATATTGGGTTAACTTGGCCGTACTCAATTGCTGTTGCTTCTGATTGGTTGTTGGACCCGCTTCAATCACAAGTCAAGGAACCAGGGAGTCGATAAGGAGAAGATACAAGTGACATCGAGTGCTAGTCCAACCCAAGGGAGAATAGACTGTGCAGAGTTTTCGTTGAACCTGCAGGAATTCAAATGCAATGAGAGAAAACCAATCCCTTCACCAGAAGGAACATTTAAGTGTCAAACGCATTCCACCTCAACGGATACCATTGAGGCTTCAGCCAAAAAGGAAGTTACACTGTCACCAAGGGTCGTAATGCCAAAACAAACATAACAACCGGCGTAAAATCCGACTTATACCCCCACTGCTCTGATGCTCCACGAACGACCAGTGTCAACAAGATATCAACATCCGCCTGCTGAATCAGATTCAATATGGCGTGTAGTGTCGTGATCAATGGTGTAACATGGGAATGAAGTCCCTAAAAAGTGTTGGAATGGATGAATGTTATAAATTGACGATGATAAAAGACACTTAAGGGCTGTCATGTGACAGACGTAATAACAATAAACTTAGACGAAAAATGTTCGATGTAAGCTCGATTAGGGTATGATATGCTTAAAAGAGATTTAATATAATTTCTCGTCTCTGTAGGATTAACAATGTGTGCAATTTATATAATATAGTATCTTTTGGGCGTATCACATGCAAATTATTGCGATGTTCATTTGGGAAGGCAACTCAAGGACTAAAAATAAAAAATAAATAAAATAAAAATTAACTATAAGTCCTGGTAGGAGAGAAGATCTCGGACACTCGTAATAATCAGGGACGATCATTTCTATTCCAGGGCGGGTTTGTTACGGCAGATCCTACGAGAAGGAGCAATCTAATTATTGATGGCTAGTTCTCATAGTCTTCGCCTCATTTCGCTGATATGCCGTGGCCGCGATCTTCCTTCCGCCCCGCCCTCCTTAGCCACTAGCTACATATACAATCATAGGCGTTACCGCTTGTTGGAGCGAGAGAGAGAGAGAGAGAGCGCACGAGAGCGAGCCAGCGATAATTAGAATATCGCGTGCCACTTCTTTTATATTCATGCTCTCCTAACACCACTGAGTCCCTGACTGACTTCAAAATGTTTAATAAAATAAAAATTATTAATAAAAACTAAAAGTTGATTTATATAAAAGCCTTAATAATTTTCGAAGCATCTATCTATAAATTTTGGGAACGATCAGACAAGATGAAAATTTCGGTGATCGATAGCAATCCATGTCAGTACCATTCTAAGGGAAGATAGTTACGTTAAAATCAATTGATACTTTACCTGTCTATAAAATTTATCAAAATTTCTATAGTTATAGAAGCGCCCTGTATTGATTGTTGACTTTTGAAATCAATAAGCAATATTGGTGCAGGCACGAATTATTTGTAATTGCTAATCAACAATTCCAGTAAATAGTTTTCTAAATTCTAAAAACGTATACTCTATTTAAAATTAAAATTTGCAATGAAGCATAACTTTTGTGGACGGGTTTGACTGTTGCTGTCGATCATGGGGATAATAATTTCAATAAGCTAAATTAAAAGTTTCACCTCAAATTAACATTTTTGCACGTGGCCTGAAGGATTGCTTAGTCGATGCCTTATCAGCATCAGCATTTTTTAAGTCACGCCACATCCTGCCGTCGTTCCCACAGCAGTCAGCAGGACTAAAAATTTCAGAATGGAAAAAATCCCTACCCACAATTCAAAGAGGCTAATCGCAGTCAAGTCTCGATAGCATTCTTCGTTGACACCTTGGCCGGCAAGGTTGGTTAAATGGGAATAAAAGGGAATTTGTTTTAATAATTTCTCCGCTCCATCCGTATTTCGCTACGCGTTCGCGTCGCGGAGTCGCCCGGAAGGTTTAATGTACCGAAAAAAGGCGTGCTATGGGGGGTTTGGGGATGTAAATTTTGCAAACGCAAAACGCGAAAACAACCGGCTATGTGCAAACGGAAGGCGTGAAATGTTAGGCATTTCAAACCAAGGACTCGAAAGTGAATCATGACCGCGAAAAGTGCACGAATTACTTGCCATCAAATCGCGCCGGTTCGTAAGTCGACGTATGTGGAACCGGGGTGATTTGATGCGAAGACGCAGTCGATCAAATACCGAAAGGAAATTGATCAACACTCTATGAAAAATCTGGACATACGTCAGTTTTCGTTCAAGTGAACCTTCGGGGCGACTGCGCGACGCGTGTGAGTAGTGAATGGTGAGGAGTGTAACAAATAAGGATTAATTTACCGTGGCAAAGGAAATAAGGTCAGGAGTACATTAACCAATATTTAATTTGACGATCTCTCTCTCTCTCTCTCTCTCTCTGGTTAATGCGTCCCGATTACAATAACAAAAACAGCGTTAGCGAAATTTTGCATACGCTTTAAGCGCTTAGATTAACGAAAACATTGAATTCGGCCCGTCAATCTTCTACACTCGGGGAATAGACAGTAGGTTATAAGTGTAGTTTAATTATCAATACTTTCCATATACTCTTGTTTCTTTTGTTTTATGACCAGCATGTAAAATAAATTCAGGATTTTTTGTGCAACCTTGTTTGGAACCATATAGCATTGTGTTGAAAATTAATTACCGACCCTAGCCCAATTTTCAATAATTTTCTGAAATATCTCCGGGCGAACCATAAAAGAATGAAATACAAAGTAACTAAAACCTAAATTCCATACTACCATAATTTTCAGCTCTTTGATAAAAGAATTAAACATCCAAATATTCGAAGGCAGGTTGGTTCGTAACATGTATATGAGGTTTTGCCGAAATTGTAAATGATTTAATCGTATTTTTAATTTTTTTTAAATGTATTTTATAGGATTTCAAGGGATTTTTTATAAATTTCATTAATAGGCCATTAATGGGCTAGCAATATATACCATTATGTATGTGACATGCCAGGACGGTTTAATTTCCACCTTAGCATACCGTGACCGCATTTTATGTCAAGAAGTTCCGTGCGATAGGTGCAGAGCGTGTCATGCACACGCTGAGTACCTGGAACACATACTATCGGGGTCTCCCACCCACGCAGGAACGACGTACATCTACAGACATAATGCGGCCCTAAGAGTGCTTTATTACCATCTTTGTCGCTCTTACGGTATTGGCCGCGACCCTACCCTTCCGAACGCTCCAAGGGAGATAGAGTCAATTGTCCAAAACGAGAAGTGCCAAATTTTCTGGAACTACGATTTTCGGACAGCAGTCTCCGTTGCACACTCGAGGCCTGACATTGTTCTCCAAGACTTCGAGAAACGAACTATATTCGAGATCGAATTCTCGGCCCCGTCCGAATACAAAATCACTGCCAAGGAGAAAGAAAAGGAGGAGAGGTATCAAGGCTTTGAAGGAGAACTGCGAAGACTGTACTCAAAATATTCGGTACAAGTGATTGACCTTGTGATAGGTGCTCTCGGAGGTGCGAAACTATCACTGGT
>CAKNWW010339167.1:0-14185 GCA_932074435.1 Andricus kollari | reverse complement strand
TATTTTGGGTACAGCTTTTGCAGCTCCCTTTTAAGGTTTTGATACCTCTCCTCCTTTTCTTTCTCCTTGGCAGTGATGTTGTATTCAGACGGTGCCGAGAATTCGATCACGAATATAGTTCGTTTCTCGAAATCTTGGAGAACAATGTCAGGCCTCGAGTGTGCAACGGACACTGCTGTCCGAAAATCGTAGTTCCAGAAGATTTGGCACTTCTCGTTTTGGATAATTGACTCTATCTCCCTTGGAGTGTTCGGCAGGGCAGGGTCGCGGCCAACGTAAAAGCGACAAAGATGGGAATGAAGCACTCTTAGGGCCGCATTATGTTTGTAGATGTACATCGTTCCTGCGTGGGTGGGACACCCCAATAGCATGTGTTCCAGGTACTCAGCGTGTGCATGATACGCTCTGCACCTATCGCTGGCAACTCCTTGACATAAAATGCGGTCACGGTATGCTAACGTGGAAATGACACCGTCCTGGCATGCCAGAATGAAACCCGCTGTACCTGACTTAAGCGCTGATGATCTGAGAATAGCGAAAGTTTACTCCTTCGACAAGGACTGTTTTTCTACATTTCGGTGAAAAATTCCGTGCATTTTCTTGTCGAGTAGCTCTTGATGAAATTTTTGAACTTCTGCTTTCTTCACTTTGGCTTTCAGAAGTGAAGCATCTAGATGGAGTAATGCACTTTACTCACTTCTGATGTTAAAATTCAGGCCAAGGGTCTCGGCCGCTTGCTCCGCGGCTTTGTAAAGAAACGCTCCTTTGCCAATCATCTCGTACTTCCTGACTATTTTTAAGAGAGGATCTCTGTCATTAGGTACGATAAAGCTGTACTTAGAACAATTCGATTCTGAAAAAACGGGAGATTCAGAAGTCCGCGTCCGCCTTGACAGCGTGAAATGCATAATCGCGGAACTGACGAATTGATATGCAAGCTTTTATGCATATTCATGATCTTACGTGTGGTGACATCAAGGGCCTTAAGTTCGATCTTCGTCCATTGAACCACCATATTGGTCAACGCTGACAGATTGGAAGACCAAATCTGTCGAAGAAGACGCTTGTACCTGCTTCGGAGAGACTCCTATACTGATGTTACGCCCTGAATGCGGCTTTGAGGCACGCCCAGGTATGTATAGGTCTCTCCAGTGTCAAGATCCCTGATGAAACTTATATCCACAAGCTCAGGATCCTCGGAAACGCCAACAATCCTTCCGTTTCTCAAATGAATTTTGGCATATTTGTCCAATCCAAAGTCCATCTCAATCTCTCCTTTAAACTTCTTGACGATATTCGTGGCAGTTTGAAGTTTGCCTTGACCAGAGGCATAGAGCTTCAGATCATCCATATAAAATACATGAGTGGCCTTATGCTTGCGCTGGTTAGTGTCGCCACAGTGGTATCCAGAAGAATTTCGTAGTGCGAGAGATAGAGGCAGAAGTGTGATGCAAAAAAGCAAAGGGCTCATGGTATCGCCCTGAAAGACGCCCCTCTGGAAGGTGACGTTCTTTGTTGTCACACGATCATTTCCAGATGAGATGGTAAATTTAGTTTTCTAAAGAGGCTTCAATCTCTCTATGCATCTCACTATGTGTGGATGCATCCTCATGCTTCCCAACAGACAGATGATAAGTCTATGAGAGGTTTAATCGAAAGCTTTCCGGTAGTCAATCCGGGCCATTGACAGGACACGTTGATTTGCTGCAGCGGCTTTGCAGACACACCTGTCAATTAGCAGGTTCTCTCGACAGCCTGCTACAATCCTGTTGTTTAGGACAGCTGTAAAGATCTTATATAGAGTGTTCAAATAAGTTATTGGCCTGTAATTCTCTGGGTTGGACAAGTTGCCTTTTTTCGGTAGGAGTATAGTGCGTCCTTACACCAGCCACTGCGGAATGGGCGTCTCGAACTTTAAATATGAGGTGAATATGCGGGCCAAATGTTGGTGTGTAGAAGTAAACTTCTTCCACCAGAAGTTCTTGATACAATTTGGTCCATCACCGGAAAAGTTCTTTGTTCCTCTAAGTGCTTTTTTCACCTCTTCGACAGTGATTGATGGACATTCCTCCTCAGATTTTATAAGGTTGTCGCGAAATTCCTTGAAGCGGATGATATTGTCAGTATCTTCTTTCAACTTTAGTGTTTTCGGGATCTTGTATACCTCTCTCCAAAAAGTTTCTACCTCGTTGGGCTCCGGTGGATTTTTGACCGAAACAGGGTGATCACTGAACAGGCGAGATTGGTCAATGAGAAACTTTTGATTCTCTGGGTGTTTTTGGCACCTCAGAGTATGCGTACGCGCCATAAAGCCTCGGTGAACAGGGATAATGCTGGCATCGTAGCAGTCTAGCAAATCATCCTTGAGTTTTTTTTTCCCACTCAATGTGGGCGTTTTGCCGGTTCGTCGTCGTGTTTTCATCTAAATTATTTTTAGCACCCCGAAGTCTAGGATTATCGGCATTGTGTGCCGACCCATTGTCGGGTGCTCTGCGCGTTCGATCGTTTTGAACCGCATTCGCAACTTTTTGGTGTTTTGGTGGTGGCATCGTTGTTCCCACGAGCAGTGGGAACTTTCGGCTCGTTTGTTACGCCTCCGTTCAGGGGTTATTCCTTCCGGACCATCTCTGGACAATTGTCCGCGACTGCTTATTAATTGTTGTAACCATATTCAGCAGAAACCCTTGGAAACCAGAAAGTTGCAGTCTTAACCGGAAAAAAGAAATTTGTACAAAAAGGATTTATTTTTCAACACTAGAAGAAAAAGAAATTTCAGTGAATTCGTTGAATTTTCAAGTCAAACAAACAAATTTTCAACCAAATAGTTAAATTTTCAACCGAACGATCTGCTCCTAATTTTTTGTTTACAACTGATAGCTTCCCCATACTAGTACATATTATAACCAACAAGATTATTTTTTTTATTAATAAACAACAGTTAAATTTATCCGGAAAGATAATTTTTTAAGAAAACATTAAAATCCTCAACCAACAAGTTGACTTGTTGATTTGCCAAGACAAAAAGATCAATTTTAAAACAAAAAATATAAACTTTCAACAAAAAAGGTAATTTTAAAGTAAGTATTTAAAGTTTTAACCAAAGAGATGAAATTTAAATCAAATCGCAACCAAATATTAGAATTTTAATATCCAAAAGACGAATTTTTAACCCGCAAATGTAAATTTCCAACAACCGATTCAATTTTTAAATAAATAGTTTAATTCGATTACAAATTTCATTAATTTCAGATAGGGTTCCATAAAAGTATAAGAAATTTCATCAAAAATTTTTGGTTTTTTTTCTTGACGAAGTAACTTTGCACCCCAGTCCACCGTCTAACACTTAAAAAATTCACCAACAATACAACAGTTCTTAAGTCTGCAATTTGCTTTCGAAAAATTATTTTATTTGAGCGCAAAGATTGCTCAAAAAGTTTCATGTCCCTAGCTAATGTACAAAACACTCCAATTCATCCCTTAACGCTTAAAAATTTCACAAAAAATACAAAAATACGAATAAAAATTGCAGACTTTCAAATTGTTATATTTTTTATGAATGTTTTGTGTGTTAGGGGATGAAACGGGGTGTGTTCCACATTAACCAACACGTGGTGCCACTTATGCGGGCGTTAATATTTATACCTAAAGACAGCGCCACTGATGCGGTATTTACATCACCGGCTGAAGGTAATAGCAGGAATCTGCATTACAAACCTTAATATTTTATCGACAGTCTGTAACTTAGCCCGGAACAGAATCCTTTCTTGCGATGGTGGCGCCATCTGTTGGCAAGTGAGTTGATGGCCGCCTAGCTTAACTACTTTCCGCCTTTTTGTAAATATTTTCACAAGCTATGAAATTCTGATTAAAATAATTCATTAAGCAATTGATTGAAATTTTTAAACTGTTTCATATGAATTTTTATTGTCTGATTATAAACATTTCAATAAATCAAAATATTAAAGTTTATATAGATTTGTATAGCTCATTTTAATTACCAGATATATTATAACCGAACGAAAATACACATAATTTATCGAAATCCCTCACAATTCTTTCTTCAGAAAAATGTACATCAGAGGTAAAAAAAGACTCTTTAATTTAAAGAGACACTCCCAAAAAGGGTCAAATTTGAGAAAAACTAACAGCGAATTTTTTTCTTTTTTGGAAAACGAGAAATAGGCTCTCGGAGCTGTTGAGAAAATAATTTTATTTTTCATTGAAAATCATAGGCGCAACTTATTTATTGATATAGTTTCATTTTATAGTTTAACGAGACAGTATTAGTAGGCTGTTAAATAAAAAAAAAATAATACGTACTACATATCTATTAGTAATATTCAATATACGTTCAATTCTCTGGTTGCTAGGAGCCTGTTTTAATTCACATACATAATCAATCTAAAAAAATTAACCTGGCAACTGAATACATTTCATTTGTACCAGTTCCGGATCATTTCACGTACATATTTTCCAGATTCGGTAAGGTTATTTACAGGCCATCCTCCATCAGGACTCGCTCCGGGTTTCAAAGCTGAACAAGCTTCCGCTTTATCATTGATAGCCCAGTTGGCGCTGCTCAGTTTATTAGCTTTCATAAAACGTACCCAGGCATCGGATTCCACTTTATCAAAAATATTATCGCCATTTGTATCAGTAGTGCCCCACTCCGTCACAAACAAAGCGATCTTTTTAAGTGCTACAGATGCCTTGTCTCTTAACGGCTGCTTATGGGACGCAGCGTAAAAATGAAGAGTATACGCAATATTTATATAGCCAGTAATAGGGTCAGCTGCAGCCTCACCAACCTCCTGAGACCATTTGGCTGTGCCCACAATAATCAAGTTGCTCTTATCAATATTCCGAATTGCCTTAATTACGGCTAGTGCATAAGGCTTTATGTCCGCTTTCCATGTATCATTCTTTGGCTCATTCAAAATTTCGTAGATTACATTATTTACATGGCCATATTTTTTTGCCATTTCTGTAAAAAACTCAATAGCCTTATCCGTATGTTTGCTCTCATGCGAGTGCCAGTCAATGATGACGTACATGCCATATTCAATCGCAGCATCAACCAAAGTCATCACTCTAGCTTTGTTTCCTTTAGGGTCTTCTAAAGAACCACCAGGTGCTTCAATGCCCAAAGGAGCGCGAATAATTTGGGACATCCAATCAGTTTTCAACCATTGTACCACTTTTTTATTGAAAAATTTTTCACCTCCCCAGCGATTGTTGCTCCAGAAAAAACTATTTCCAACTAGAGACCCTGGTTTCCCGCCGATCAAAATTTGGTTACCTTGTACGGATAACGGTAAAACTTCTGTAAAAAATAATTAGTAATTAGTAATTGATAATATATGTACAAACTTTGTATTATTTAAACCATATACTAAACAATAAGGATCTCCAGATTTTCTGCAAGAATTTTTTAGCCTCATGTACAAAATATCTTCTTTGCTTTAGTGCGACATAAGGGTGTCAAAAATACTCAAAAATAGAGAAAAGGATAGCACATTAAAATAAGGAAATAAATTTTCGACATCGTTTATGTTTTCAGTTCATATATTCAATTTTACAGTGCAAAGTCTTGGATTTTATAATGTTTTACCTAAGGGCTAAAAAATTGTGGAGAATTGTTTGTGAATACAGTTTTTAGTAGTGAAAAATTATAATTTAGAAAGGAAATTCTCCTGTCAGTTAGATTTTCAGAAAACTTTAATGTCAATTGTAATGTCATTTTCCATGATTAAACCAAAAATTACGCATATTATCAAAAAGTCATTCCTTACGAATTTATTTCCATTTTTTGGGTGAATAACTTTTGTCTTTTTATTTTATTCGTAGCGTGTGTCGTTTGTTCAAAAATTTAATTATTTTATTTTTGATGCTCTTTTTACAAATGAAACAAAAACTACGCTTTATATCAAAAAGTAATTAATAACAAATTTGTAGATCTTATTTGGGTGCATAATTTTGGTAATTTTATTTTTTTTCGTAGCTTGCATAGTTTGACCTCAAAATTTAATTTTTTATAATTTTTTGTGCGGGAATTAGGACAACTTTGCAGGTGCCGAACTATGCACATGCACATTTGTCACATGGGCTATATTGTGTACAAAAACATATGGTACTTAGAAAACAGTGCACGACTGCATTTCAACGTGCACATGTGTCACTTGGACAACTGTACACGTGCAGAGATGGTCTCTTGTTGACTTGGAAGTGCACAGGTGTGCACTTGTTGTTCAGATTTAATCGATTTAGGTTAAGGATTCAACTATTTGGTTCAAAATTCCTCTGTTTTGGTTAAAATATCAATATTTCTGGTTGAAAATTCAACTATTTTGTTGTAAATTTTATTATTCATTTGTTTTGTTGAATATTCATCTTTTTGGATAGAAAGTTCCTTTCTTTCAATTGAAAATTTAACTGTCCAATAGACTTTCGTCATTTTGGCTTGAAAATTCCGCTATGATTGATAGAAGTTTAATCATTCCTTTTTGAACATACGACTCTTTGGTTGAAAATTCACCCTCTTGGGTTAAAATTGATCTTTTAAGTGTTTCATAGCCCCGGGCAGAAGACTTTATAGTTTCAATCAGGTTTCCGTCTGTTGTACGAACCATTATGTATATACGGCCCAAAATTTATATAGGTACCAAAATTAACATAATGCCCAATATGTGCATATAGTCTCAAACTGGCATGGGACCCAAAATGTACATATGACCCCAAATTGATTAAGAACTCAATATGGACATAGGGCCCGAATTGGACAGGTAGAAAAGTCCACTATTTTATAAAAAAATCTACTTTCAGCTTGAAACCTCAATGCTTTCGTTGAAAATTCATCTCTTTCGGTAGAAGCTTATTATTTTTGAATAGAAAATTCAACTAATTTGTTGAAGATGCAATATATTTTGACTTGAAATCTCAAGTGTTTCATATTGAATTCAATAGGGTAAGCTAGAAATTAGTTTTAACCACAAGAATGTATTTTCATATTAGTTCCCTATAATCGTGAATTTTGATAAAAAAACTGATAAAGTATCCTAATTCAGGTTTTGATCATTTCCGAGCAAAGCATATTTAGGTAAATAGATTAAAACTACAAAAATTACACAAAGTGGTGGACAGGAAAAGAGTATTTACTGTTTTGTGGACAAGAATATAGAATGTACCAGAGTATGAACTTAGAATAATAAGATCCCGTTTTTTGTGGAAATAAAACTTAAAAAGGATTTAAACCAGTTTGTAATTAATTTTTACTTGAAGATTAGTCACGGGCTAAAAACAAACGATTTTTCCAGATGATGAAAAAATTAAAAATGTAAGGGGTCTTTATATTTCACTTTCACTCTTTCAGTTTTCATTTCCACAAAAAAATATATCTGATGAAATGTAATTGAATTGTTTTTAGTAACATTACGCACTGATAAGCAACATTGTAAAATAAAGTTTATATTCCATTTGATTATACTGTTGTGAATTTAATATACATTCATTTTTCGAAAAATCAAATGGTATGAATTAAATTAAGCATTAGACTCACTTGTAGCTTTTCCAGGAGTTGGTGATTTAGGGCTTGGGGAGTAACAAACTCCATTGTGCACGAGGTAGCAGAGAAAGACAATCAGTGAAATTTGCATAGCTATTGATGTTCAAAATCTTTCAAATTAAAGTGCTTTTAACATCCGTGTCGGAGTAATGAATATTCCTTTAGTGTTCTCGCTTTATATAAACAAAATATACCGTTATTTTTTTATGAAAAATGCAAAGTCGATAAAAACAAAAAAACTAATAAAATTATTTGACAAGTCCATAAAGATTTATTACTTTTCAAGTTTGAACATTTCAGCAAAGCTGATAGATATAAAGAAATATTTTTTAGTACCCTTACATTTTTTAATGGTATATAGTTTTATTATTAACTGAATTATCAAATTCACGAATTAGTAGAGGTTTGGAAGTTTTCAAAAACAATTTCATAACGTTCTTTTTGAATCGTTAAATTTTCCATCAGGACGGAAGATATTGAATAATATTTTTTAGTACGCAGGCGACTTCGATAGAGTTACGGAATTTTTCAAAAACAAGTTCATAAAGTAATTAAAAATAACGTAAGGTAGAAAATTGACATACTTCAGACCAAATAAAAAAGAAGACCTTCTTGATCTTAAGAAGATCCTTTTATACTCCAACGTTTCGAGATACAAATGCTATCCTCGTCAGGAACAAAGATCCACGTCAATAAGTCCTTAGAAAATATTGGAAAAAAAACCATAATGTCGGAGTCCATAAAAAATATTGTTTTCTCATGCTCTTATATTCTATCTACAAGTAAACTAATGAATTGTAAAAGACGACCAAGAAAAAAGCTATTTTTGATACATAACGAAACATATACGATATAAAAATGAGAATGAGAAAAATTTTAAAAATTGTAATATTTACCTGTAGTTTTGAAAGACAGAACAAACGTTCCACTCCATTCTAAGGGTTAACATCAAGTGAAGGAAGGTAAGAGCATGAGGTAAAAGAAACATAAGTACAGTAACGTAGTTAGTCAAATATATCGGGTTCCTTAAATTTTAGTTACAAAAAATTATACAATAATGATGAAATGATGATACGAATATGCTTAAGGAAAAAACATTGGATCTTAAATTAGAGAATCTAGTATTACGTTGTATAATGGACTGAAATTATTCAAATCAGTTACTACATTTGAACAATTATCACCCTCATTCTTAATAAAACACATTTCCGGTACAAGTCTTTTAAACTCATTCGGTTCATGATGTAAAACCAATACATGTTCCCAGTCAAATTGATGACCAGTTTGAACTTCAAAAGACAAACTGCCATGAAAAGGTAAAAACAATACGTTTAAAATATAAATTATAATCTAGATGTCAATTAATTTTTTGTGGTAAAAGATCTCTAAGGGTTATTACTTTATCATCAATGTGTATTTGCACAAACTCTTTAGCATAATTATTAAGAAACAAAATATTTTTTATAAATTCAATATTAGAGCTATGAAAAGATTCATGTGATAATTTAAACGAAGTGTCTACGAGATTTTTTATAATGGCTATTTTGTGCTGAATAGGATGATTAGAAAAAAAGTTAATATATCTGCCTGAATAAGTATCTTTTCTGTACCAATCCGTGATAATAGTTCCATCAATAGTTTTAATAACTTCAACGTTTAAAAAGGAAATGTAATTGTTAGTTTCTATTTCGTGTGTAAATTTAAGCCTGGGATGGAAAGCATTAAATTGTTGTAAAACATAATCTAATTTATCATTAGGTAAAATAATAAAAGTATCGTCTACATAACGAAAATATGTGTGAATGGTAAAATCTAAATTTTTCATAACTATTGACTCCAAATCCTGCATAACAAGGTCAGCTGAAGCAGGTGAAATAGTAGAACCCATTGGAGTCCCAAGTACTTGTCGGTAAAATTTATTATTAAATTGAAAAATTGTTTGATTCATTAAAAACTGTATTCCATTTTCAAATTCAGTCAAAGGTAGAGCTGTAAAATTTTGAATGTGAATCCATCTACTTAAAATGCTGTTCATCACTAAATCAATAGGAATATTAGTAAATAAAGATGAAACATCTAATGAAACCATAATATGATCAGGAGGAACTGTTCTTTTAACTATAACGTTTTTAAAATCGAAAGAATTTTTAACTTGACTTTCAGGTACCAATAAAGCTGCTTTGAGAATATTATTAAATAACTTGGCCATTTTTAAAGTGGGAGTATTAATTAAAGAAACAACAGGTCGTAATGGACAATTTGGTTTATGAATTTTAGGTAAACCATATATTATAGGGATGTTAGTGTCATGAGTTAGTATATCACGACGTAATATATTTTCACCTAAATAACCACTAATTCGCCATGAGTTCAAATATTTAAAAGTTTATTTTTTTAGTTCATTTACTGGGTTTTCATCTACTTTCTCATATGTTGTTACATCATTTGATAAATTATGCATTTTCTTATTATAAGTTTCTTTATTAAGAACAACAGTGATGTTACCTTTGTCTGCTTGTGTAATTAAAAGTTGTTTATTAGATTTAATAAAACATTGTGTTTTTTTGATACTTTGTGCAAAGAACCTATCAGACAGTGCAATTTTATTATTCTGTAAAAAATGTTGTGCCGAATTAAGAACTCTGTGTCTAAGCATGTCCTGATCATCTACACTTTCAATCAATCTAATATTAGACTCAACATCTTTAACTATATCAAAAACTATATTGCGTTTATTAGTCAGAAAGGATGAACTATAGTATATTGTGTCACGACGACATAAAAATGAGATTGAGAAAAATTTTAAAAATTGTAAAATTTACATGTAGTTTTGATATTTGAATTGTTGATATAATAAACAGTAAGGTCCAGTAATACGGTCATATTAAAAATTCTTCAAAACATGACTTTTTTTTAAATTTGAAAAAGAAAAAAAAAGTTCATAAAGTTTTTATTTCGTTCTTATCAGAGAAGGTATTTGAGTCTTTAGTCAGTTCTCGTCACCCCCCCCCATACAGTTTTCGTCAAAGACCCTCTGAATCCGAAACATAGGCTTTTACGATATATGGATATATGTATGTATGTATGTATGTATGTCTTTCTGTGAGAACGTTAACTTTTGAAAAAATTAATCCATTACATTGGCCTACAGTACACACTTTTGGTGTCGAAAACTGAAGGTCAAGTTCATTATTTTTGAGACTATTTTTTTTAAGATTCAAAAATTCTATGTTCGGCTATTTTCAGAACCCGAAAAGTCGAACAACCAATCCCCAAAACTTTTTTCGATAAAAGGGGATGAACTAGTCATCCTGAAATTTCGGAACAACATTAGAAAAAAATTGAACCTTTGGGCAAGCGACACAAGCTACGAAAAAAAATGAGTTAGCAAAAGTTTTTAATTAAAAAAAAGCTTCAAATTGCTTATTAATCACTTTGTATGGAACGCAAAGATGCAAGACGCGAATAAATATTTCAGATATCGTATTATTGTATTTTGCATTTCAACAAAGTTTTTCTCACATAAACAAGGTAAAACTTTTTTTTAAATCCCTCAACGCAAAAAGCTACTTCTAAATGGCCGTTCCACCTCAAAACCCTAGGCTTTTCTGAAAATTTTAATAGTATATTTCATCAAAAAACCCAAACTTATATTTTTTCCAATTTTTTATTGAATTCGTACTATTATTAGGAAAATATATTACGAGTCTTATGCGGGCTAAATAAATTTTGTGGCCAGCAGAATTTTTTGTTCATAAGAGCGAATTTTCGCATTTTTTTTGTTAATAACAGATACGAAAAATTGTTAACAAAATAGTTTGCACAGGTAAAAAAGATCTTGCTTTTCTGAGCGAATTTATTCTTCGAATTTCACCCATTACTGTGAATCTAAGTTTACATAAAGATATTAACAATCACAGAATGATAGAAAATGTAAACAAAGGCATTTTCGAATTTCGGTTCTTCATTTATATATCTAATTTGAAAAACAAGTTGAAAACAGATATTCTATAAGTTGTAAGCGGGCTAAACCATGTTTGTGGTCAAGGACATTTTTTTCTTTATGAAAATTCAACTTTTTATTTTTCTCGGAAATGGTGTAAGATATCATAAATGCGTAAAATAACTTTTTGATAAAATCTATTATTAACGAAATACAAATACGCATAAGTTCGTAAAAAAATCTATATATATATATATATATTAGTATTAATATTTTCTCTAAAAAAAACAATAGATTTTGTCCCCGAGAGATTCTGAGACTTCAAGTGTAGAACCTGCCTGATTCGAAATGGATTCGGTCTTCTCAATCTTTTTTTCCGAAGTTAATATTCCTCACACAAACACAAACTCGATCAGCATCACTGTCTTTTTTTATGCACATATTTGGTTAAGATGAACAGACATGTTTGAAACTGAAAGTTTTTTATAATTTGTTCGCGTAATTCGTTAGCATTGCTGATTGATAAAAGTACAATAATTTTTCAAAGAAGGCTGGTTAGCGAACATGACCTTTCTTTTTGGGCCTTTTAAAAATTGTTCTCTCTATTTTAAATTAGCGAAAACCCGAAATATATACTTCCTATTAAAAACCCATTTCTTCGTTTCCATGAAATACTAATTCAAACTTAGGGTGCTTATTTGAAACAAGGAATTGAATATTACAATTTAAAAAGAAACTTATATTTCAGCAAATGGACATTAATTGGTTTGAAGGAGATATTTCCTTAATTTAAAATCACATTTGACAATATCAGTTACTTGATTCTAAAACACACATCTCTTACTCCATTCGGCCAATATCAACGTTGATTCGCTTAGTTAATAGCTCACCGAATAAAATCATTATTGCTTTGCTTAAATAATGTCATACCTTTGGACTTTGGTTTAGAGTAAAACTGTTTATACATTGAGGAAACGTTTTATGGGACGTATTCAGTACGATAATTTTCTTGAATCAAATAAATTTGTTTCGATTCGCTAATAAAGATCATAAATTTGTTTTTCAGTATCACGTGAATCTTAAATTACAAAAGTAACAGAAAAGTTTATGAAATTTATTTACATTCTTCGTAGCATATGATGCTTCTTTCGGTTTCACATTCGATCCAGTTCCTATTCAAGTCCCTAAAACGTGAAGAATTTGCCATTTGTGAATTTTTTAGGACTAAGATAACCAGGGTTTTATGAAAATTAATAATCAGTCAATCCCTTCTTGACCCTCAAAAGTCGTATGTTCACAATGATCAGTTATTCTTTACCCTGTTTTCCAGCCTTCGAGCAAATATACATGATTTTACTGGTTTGAGTGCATCTGTATTTGGCATGATACAAAGAAAATCGTTTAAGAATTGTAGCCAGCCCAGAAATTTCCATATCTCTAACCATGTATTTGCAAAACATAATGTGAATGAGATTGAGTGTGTTAATGTATTAGCAAGCCTCTGGAGAAGAAGGTCAGTAAAGTAAAAAACGAAACTTTTTCTTTAAAAAAAGGCAACGTTTCGAACCATGTGCGGTATTTTTTATTTTAGTTTTTATAATATTTTTTAGACTCAAAACTTTTTAACAGGCTTGAAAAGGGACCGCACATGGTTCGAAACGTTGCCTTTTTTAAAGAAAAAGCTTTGTTTTTTAATTTACTGACCATCTTCTCCGGAGACTTGCAAATACATCAACTAAAGGTCGAAACTGAAGAAAGAGATGCACTGTAATCAAAACGGCTATCCTCGACATTCTGATGGAGATCCTTCCAGTGGATCAGATTCCACTTTGGATCACAACTTTTAACATTTCTACAAAAATTCCCTCATTTTTCATCTAGATTAGCTATCTTAAGAAATCAGAGCATTTTTTTGATCAGATGCCGGAAAAGTGGTATTATTCCACCACATTTAGAAAATTATAATCGATTAAAAAATCTCAGATTTTATGATTCTTCAAATAAATCTATAATTGATAGAATTTGAAAAACAGTTGAAATTAAAATTCTCAAAATTGAAATCAGGGACGTAAGTTGTGAAATTTTTGACATAAACCAACAACTGAGATTCCTACATGACGCAATAATTAGACATTTACCACGAAACGAGTAACCCACTTAGACTAATTATTTTTACCATTAATAGTCCAACCTCCAAATTAGGTAAATTTCTCGCTAGCATTCTTAAAATTTTAACAAACAAATCTAACCATAATGTTGAAGATAGCTGACAGTTCTTTAATGATATAAAATCCTTTAAAATGCCCAAACAACATTTTCTTGTTTCTTTAGATGTGGCGAACTTATTTCCTTCAATTCCAATTAATCCAGTTCTACAAACTATCAAAAACAAATGGGCTGAAATAGCTCCATACATTTTGATACCAAGAGGTGAATTCTTAAATGCAATAGAGTTTTGTTTCAGATCTACATATTTTAAATTCAACAACAAAAATTATAAACAAATGGAAGAAGTAGACATGGGATCTCCGCTTTCTCCTGTGATAGCGGAAATTGTCATGAATACTCTAGAAATTGTCTGTCTTTTAACCTTAAATTTTGAAATACCATTATACAAAAGATACGTTGATGACATTTTCATGATCATTTCAGCATCAAAACTACGTGAAGTTTTAGAAATT
>CAKNWW010339164.1:0-12975 GCA_932074435.1 Andricus kollari | reverse complement strand
CCAATACGCTTCCATTATATTTTTCTGAGTCGATTAAAAGGAATAGCTTTTGCGTCTTCAAAGTGACATTCTCTTTCTTTCTATTCTTTCTTTTGCGTTTCTCCACTTTTGAATTCCTCCCAATACACTTCCATTAAATGTTTCTAAGCCGATTACAAGGAATAGGTTTTGCTTTTTTTTTTCTATTCGTTGGTGGAACTTTCGATGGAGGAAAATTCACGTATTAATGGGAATTCAGATTCTGAATTTTTTTGAATTCTTCTCTTCTTACCGGGGGGTAGTTTGAGTAGAATTAATGTAGCTACTGTGATCGTTCGAATTGAAACAATAATTGACGTACTAAGATATTACGTAAGAGTGTTATCGCGGCCCCCCCCCCCTTCGGTACCCTTACGTCAGGGCTCGCCAGAAGTCAGTCTTTGACTGACAAGACTGACAGTGTCAGTAACCAAGACTAGGTCAAATAGACCCCAATAAATTATCCTCCAAGTTTTCCTTCGACTTGTTTTTTTTTTCAGGGTTCGAATACGAAAAATTCGGACGCCCCTCTGTGAAGTACGTGCCGATTGACCGTAACCCTTCGTACGATTCCCGGAAAACGATAAAAAAAATTAAAGAAAAACTTTCTGTCAGTGACGCACTTGTCGTGTCAATCTGCACCTGCTGAAAGTGACGAGCCCTGCCTTACGTAATTAATGAATGGCCTCTTACTTTTCCTATTAAATCTTCTGTTTGTACTTTGTTTATACTATTCACGTATTTCGAACCTAACCTTTTTCTAGCGCTATACCTATAAAGTTTTTTTATATTTTTCAAAAAAACATGGAACTCACACATGAAGAAAACTACACGGTATCTTTTTTAAACTGTTTTAAGGTATACTTTTCTTATATTTGGATACAATTTTTTCATTAAATTATATTGCTTCGTTCTTATAATTTCAATACGTTTTTTATACAGATCTGATGAGGGAAACCAACTGTGTTTCCGAAACGTAATCGATTCGAATTTTTTCAAATAAATTTTAACTATTAGTCTAGAAGATGTCGTATTTATTAGGTTCTTTTCTAAATTTATAAACTATACATTTTGCCAGACGTAAAAAAAGACAATTTCATTCTTATAAATTAAAAGGTTTTGAAATATTTCAAAGGGTTTTTTACATTTTACAAAGATTTCACAGATTTCAAAGATTTTAAAAAGTTTATAGTAAACCAGATTTAACAAGATTGTACACAGATTAAAAATATTTTAATGATTCCAAATAAATATCAAAGATTTCACAAATATTACACCAAAATTTCAAAAGAATACAAGGATTTCAAAAAAGGTACAGTACACCAGATTTCAATGATTTCAAACGAATACGAAAGATTTCACAAATATTTCAAAGATGCTAAACTATTTCAAAAGGTTTCAACAGATTTGAGAAGATTTTAAAAGATTTCAATGATTTGAAACGATGTAATCGCGTTGGAAGTGATAAGCGCTAAGTGTTCGGACGATGCGCTAAGCGTTTAGGCAACGCACAAAGCGTTAATATAATTGCATGTTATCGAGCTTCAAACGCGAAATTCGATTTCTATTATCAAGAGGCGTTTGGTTGTCTGAATTGGCGATACAAATAACTAATTCACAAACGCATGACA
The DNA here is from genome assembly GCA_932074435.1 of Andricus kollari. Lineage (NCBI taxonomy): Eukaryota > Metazoa > Arthropoda > Insecta > Hymenoptera > Cynipidae > Andricus > Andricus kollari. The sequence goes on along the minus strand of CAKNWW010339164.1, from coordinate 11,326 downwards.
AACGCTACTTGCGATTGAAAGAATCTATATCCAGCATTGCAATTGTGCACTGATCAACCAGTTTGTTTCAAGCACTCTAAAGTACCTTTTACAGAATTCTTCTTTCGTGCCAACGCTTGTATCCTACCTTCAACGCTGAGCGTTTAAGAAAAGCACTCAGACAACATAATAAACTCCGAGCGTTGCTGTTTGGCTTTGATTCGCCAGCTTAAGTCAAGCAGTCTAAAACCTTTTATAAGGAATGCTCATCTCGTTCCAATGCTCCGACTTTAACTTCAACTTCAACTCTAAGCGTAAAAGGTAAGTGTGTACGTAGATCACAAAATCAACCCCCAGCGGTGCTATTTTCGTAATCAAATGATTATTGCGGACTTGAACTGTCTGATCAGCGCCAAACAGCAACGCTGGGAGTTAATTTTGTTGTCTGGATGCTTTTCTTAAACTCTTAGCTTCGAAGTTAAAGTGGAACCATTAGAACGAGATAAGCATTTCGTATAAGGTGTTTTAGACTGCTTGATTAAAACTGGCGAATCAAAGTCAAACAGCAACGCTGGGAGTTTATTTTGTTGTCTGAGTGCTTTTACTAAACGCTTAGCGTTGAAGGTAGGATGCAAGCGTTGGCACGAAAGGAGAATTCTGTAAAAGGTACTTTAGAGTGCTTGACACAAACTGGTTGATCAGTGCCCAATTGCAATGCTGGGTATCGATTATTTTGTCTGGCCATTCATCTTGAGCGCTTTGCGACGAACTTACGATGCAATCTTTCAAACGGAAGTAGCGTTTTGTCATGCGTTTGTGAATTAGCTATGTTTATCACCGGGTCAGACAACCAAACGGCTCTTGATAATAGAAATCGAATTTTGAGTTTGAAGCTCGATAACATGCAATTCTATGAACGCTTAGCGCATCACCCGAACGCTTAGAGCTTGTCACTTCCAACGCGATTACATCCCATTGTTCGTCCGTGCAATTCTTTTGCTACATAAACTTGCACGCGAGCAATGCAAAGGGTGGAAGAAAAGTCTGATATATTCCACTCCACAGGTAAAAATATGTACCCAAATCTGACTTTTAAATCTTCGCAGCGCAAAAACTGTTCATAATTTGAGTTTTGGCCATAATGATTTTTTGATCAAGAGAGCATAAACTAGAAAATATCAGAAACTTTGAAAATTCCACCGGGACCTTTTTTACCATGTATTTGGTGTAGGGTCCATTTTCATTTTTATTTTTAAAGTTATTTTTGTACGATTAAAACCAAAACTACGCGTCCTATCAAAAAGTGATTTATAGCAAATTTGTAGATGTATTTTGGGTACTCAATTTTTGTTTACTTATTTTTTTTTTATAGCTTGTTTCGTTTTTTTTTATTTTCAATTATCTTTTTCACGATTAAAAAAAAAACGACCCGTCCTATCAAAAATTGATTGGTAACAAATTTGTATCTCGTTTTTGTGTGAACAACTTTTCTCTATTTATTTGTTTCGTAGCTTGTTTGACCAAAAAATAGAATGTTTGATTTTTCATTATATTTGTGCGATCAAAATTTGTATTGTCGATTTTTTAAGAAAATTCAAAAAGTTGTTATGAAAATCTTGTAGGGCTTTCAAAAAGCAACGTTTTAGTTCTCTTGACTTTTTTTTTATAACGTGCGTTTTTTGGCTTAAAATTTTCAATTTCGATTGATTTTTTAAATTTTGTTAATGCTATAACTGATAAGTTTTTTTTTTTGATCGAAAAAAGTCATTAGGTTAAATTGTTCGGATTTTTGAGTACTACGAATAGCCGTTTGTAACATTTTTAAATCTCGAGAAAACTTGTCTCAAAAAGTTTGAAAATGCTCTAACTTTTTGAATTTTTATTCAAAATGGTTAGTTAACGAACTTGTTCTTTCTTTTGGGACCTAAAAAAAGTGTGTCAAAGTTCGATTCGATCCGTTCATTTTTTCGAGAGTTATTGTGTTTACGGACGGACAGACAGTCAAATTTCAGACAATCCTAATACTTTCTCAATCATAAATGATGAGAATGTAAAAAGTGATATTATGGTATCCTGGTACTTACCAAAAGTAAGGTTGCCCGAAGGATGCTTCATGTATTACTTAGTTGCATTAACCAAAGACTTTCCATAAATAAAAGCATCACCCTTGATGCCTGCAATATGGTGGTCTAAGGAAGATTCATTGAATACTTCAATAAGATTCAATAAATAAATATACAGTATATACAAAACTACAACTATATCATGCATAAATTTGTTAAGAATTTTACTTGATTAACTCACAATTTTGTATGTTATGTTTCAAACTAAGATCTAAGAATTTTAACCATTTTTACTAATATATCAAAATTAATCTAAATTTTTAATTTGTTAATTATCAATTTTGTGACTCATTTCTTAACTGAGTTTCACTAAATATAATGAAAACCAGTTTTTTGGTGTTGCATAAAATTATCCTTCATATTTTAGAAGTCTTTAATTAGAAATTACAAATATTCAAGTGAATTCTGCGAAACAAAAAATTATAATAAGAGAGAACGTAATTTTGAGAAAAGAAATGATTAAATTGGGTGATTTATTGCTCACTATGGCACAGGGTAAAATCTATTTTTTAAATTGGGAAAATATTTTAAAGTTCAGACTCGATCGTAGACTATCTTTTGGCTAGGAATGAGAGTATATATAAAAAAAATTACACCAACACTGGACTGTACTTGAGTTCTTCGGAATAAGCGTACTAACCCAAAATCTGTCAATTTTAAAGGACGTTTTCGTTCGTCTGTTTTTAATATGATTTCAGTATTCTGTGTGACCCAGTACGGCTCAGTCGATCTTGACGAGTATATTGAAATTCTAAATAATAATTTTCCAGTGCGTGTAAAATTAAAAATTAAAATAACTTTGGTTCTGTTAACAAATTTTTTTAATAAGTTGCAAAAAATATTTACATTCTCAGTGAGTTTGAATCATACAAAGAATTAAAATTAGAATTTTTTGTTATAAAAATTTAAGTAAAAAATATTATTTACATTGAATTTAAGAAAATTCTTTTCTTCAAAAATCGTAACAATTTAAATGTTAATTCATTTATTGGTGATAATGCTGTGAATTTAAGATGATTTTTGAAATTTTAATTTTGGTACAATGTGCTAAAAATTGAAAATATAAATAAAAAGTTTTTTGAATTTTAAAGATTTATTTCCAATACAAAATAATGTCTTTTCATTGAAATTCAAAAATTGAACTAATTAAAAATTCTTGTTCATATTTTTGAAAAATGAATGGGTTTTAAACCATTTCAAAAGTTGATTCTAAATTTGGTTATTAGTGACTTTCACACAAGAATTAATTGTCTAAATGAAAAAATCAAATTTACCCTTGGCAGACTAAATGAAGAGGTACCTCCTTATGTAATTCAAGGGAATATTAGGTGATATTCAAAAGTTAAATCTAAATATATATTCTGCTCTTTCACATGACAAAACTGACCCATGGTTCTGAATCTTTCACAAGTTAATATACCTTTAGAAGTTGTCCACATTTTGAGATTAGGGGACGGTTTCAGTAACCAGTTTAGGGAAAAAAAGTTTGCTCAATTATTTGAAGTTTTAAAAGATGTCGAGATTAATATTTATAAAATTTCAAGTAACAAATTACAGGAATTCAGATACAAATTCTCAGGATTATCTCAATATTTTATCACAAATAATAAATTACTTTCAAAAATATACAAAGAATTAAATGAAGGGTACGAATTAACTAATGAGTTGTTAAAGAAAAATGCTGATCTCCTTATTACTTGTGCAGATAAAGGGAATATTATAATATCAATTTGTGAAGTGAATACAATAAAAAAATGATCGCCATTCTTGAGGACCGAAATAGTTTTGATATAGTTGCAAGTAACCCTCTGAAAAATTACAGAAAGGTAGTGGGAAGATGGTCGTGGGGGCTAAGCCAATAAGGCCTTGGACCCACTCCGTTGGCTTGCGGGTTCGATTCCCGCCTCGCACTCTGGAAGAGCCTCGGCGGCCCATGCGGTGAGCACTAGCCTAGCAAGGAAGTTGTTCATCTCCGGAGAGCCGTGGGACTGGTACCTCTAGAGAAAAAGGTTCTCTACGTACTTAAAGCTGTTGCTCTTGGTGGTTCGGAACCCACCTTGAACTGTAGGTCCCCCTCCCTCCACTAAGTAAGTGCGTGGGGGATGGATAAAGGAATAGGGAAGAAATACAAGAAAAAAAGTAAAGCCTCAAGGGACACATTAGCAGCTTCCATTCTAATCCAAATTACAGAAAGGTACTTTTAAAATTTTAAATAAATTTAGATTAAAGGGATGTCTTGGTAACGTTGATAAATGTGATATCAATACTGTAAATACAGATCTGTCTTTATCTTATGGTATAATTAAAGCACACAAATTTGATTACCCATTAAGACCTGTAATATAAACAGTAGGTTCTCCTACTAGAAAATTATAAGAATTACTTAGTAGCATTATTAAAAAATCAACAACAATTTCAAAAAACTCTGTAAAAAATAGTGCAGTTTTTCTTGAACTTATTGAAGGAATTACGATTCCACAAGATTATATTCTGGCTTTTGTTAATGTAATTGCGACGTTCCCGAACATCCCCCTAGATAAAGTAAAAGATGCGATTAAAAAAAAATAGGACAGTAAAAAACAAAATCCTAAAATTCCAAACAAAAAGTTAAATGAAGCAATCGATTTTGTTCTTCATTCTATTTATTTTCAATTTAACGGTAAAGTTTATAAATAAAAGTTTGGAACACCAATAGGATCTTTTCACGCATGCATTTTAGCTGAAATTGTGATGGAAGATTTAGAGAATACAGTTTCGAATAACATGAAAAATCTAGTGAATGACAAATTAGAAAAAGTAGGATTTCAATGCCTTTTTTATGTGAGATATTTAAGAGGGCTGAGGACACCCGTGGGAATTCTGAGTTGAGCGTGCGAGAGAGACAGACATATGATAAGCACGCCTAAAAGGGTGGAGCTTGTTAGTGAAAAAAATGTTCGACAGCCAATCACTCTAGAAATATTTTTAGGAAACAATGTGTGAAAAAAATTGTCTGCAATAAAGTCATTATCAGGGGACAGTTGGCCTGGGTCAGGCATTGTCTGGAAACTGGTACCATTGCGGCAGGGGGTAGATTGTCGAGTGGACGGTTTTTGACCTCGCGCGAACTTTCCATTGTTTGAAATTAGACACAGCGGAGAAAAATTCAAAATTTGTACAATAATACTTAATTAAATTTTAATAGATTGCATTAGCCTCGTTATATTATTACGAGTAAATCAAAAAAAGATTTTAAAAAATCGGTTAATATTTTCAATCCCAGTTGATTTTTTAAAGATTTATTTCCTTTGCAATTATCTTTAAAGATCCCTTTCACGTTATTCGTTGATGAATCCAGGCGAAATAAAGTTTAAAATGTTGAAAATACTCTACTTGAATTTTCGTCTAATGGAAACATTTCATTGGGATTGTTTCAAAATATACTTGATATCAAGTGAAAAGTTATGATTAAATTTCTCAATATACTAGAAAAAAAGCGTTTTGTATTGAAATCTTGCTTTTTAATTGTTAAACAATCGTTACAAATCGAGCAGTTAGTCTTCAAAAGTAGGGTGACTTTGACCAAGCACATTTTTAATTTCATCAATATTTATTAAAATTTGAGAAATACTCGTTCTACCTTATTTATTTACGAATCCGGGCATACCACATATGTTATAAATGTTAACAATGGTTATACATCAAATATAGCCGCAGGAAGTCGAAATAAAGTTTGAAATTTTAAAAATACTCTACTTGAATTTTCGTCTAATCGAAACATTTCATTGGGATAGTTTCGAAATATACTTGGTATCCAGTGAAAATTTAGAATTAAATTTCTCCAAATATTAGAAAAAAGCGTTTTGTATTGAAATCTTACTTTTTAAAGTAGTCCGGCTATTGGACCGGTCACGTTGAAACGTCATTAAAATTAGTTTCTTTTAACAGAGAAATATGTCCTCTTTCGCATAATGCCTTTTTTAGGGGCCCTTTCCAGGTTACAATTTGAATTAACTCTGTTTAAAGTCGTGTCATAAAACATGGGATATTATTGAGAGGCCTTTCGCGGGCTCCAAAAATGGTTAATTTCGGCTTTAAAATACGTTGAAAATTGTCAGGAAAACTGTTTCGGAGACAGAAAATATAATGTGAAATTTGAATTACTGCTCATTTGTACTTGCTTCCAGGGTATTTGGGGTTAATTTTAGCAAAACATACAGACGTGATATATGACGAGAACGGTGTGGCGTTGACTAAGTTTGGCAGCACAACGATTCACTTTTATTTTGGTTATTTATTCTTTTTATAACCTCACGCACCTTTTCTCGCCGATTGGCTTCCGGTTTCTTAATTATTCGTCACTTTTTATCTCGCGGAGACATGATGCCGCTCTTCAACATAAATGTTTTGCCGGTTTATTGCAGGTTATGTTTACGTAATCGACATGCTTTGACGCTGCCAACTGCTGAGCATGAAAAAATTACCTTGACTCGAATCAAGTCAAATGAACATTTAAATTTACATTTTGTTGTTGAATAAAAATATTTTATTTATATTGATCAGTATGAAAATTTAATACTCAATTTATTAATGGATAAGCTGGCCAAATTTGGGATTTAATTCCAAATACCAGAAAAACTAATTGACGTAGTTTTGACTAGCTTTTCCAGTAGCCAGACTACTTTAATTATTAAACAATCTTTACAAACCGAGCAGTTAGCCTTCAAAAGTAGGGTGACTTTACCCAAGCATATTTTTGATGTCATCAGTATTTATTAAAATTTGAGAAATATTCGTTCTACCTTATTTATTTACCAATCCGATAATACCACATACGTTATAATTGTTAACAATGATTACACATAAAATACAGCCACAAGAAGTCGAAGTGAAATTTTGAAAATACTTTACTCGAGTATATTTTGAAACTAACCCAATGAAATGTTTCGATTAGACGAAAATTCAAGTACAGTATTTTCAACATTTTAAATTTCATTTCGCCTTCTTGCGGTTGTATTTTATGTAAAACCATTGTTAATAATTACAACGTATGTGGTATGTCTGGATTTGTAAATAAGGTAGAACGAATATTTCTCAAATTTTAATAAATATTGATGATATTGAAAACATAATGTGTCAAAGTTACCTTAATTTGGAAGACTAATTTCTAGTTTGTAACTATTATTTCACAATTAAAAAGTAAGGTTTTAATACAAAACGCTTTTTTCTAGTATATTGAGAAATTTAGATCCAAATCTTCACTGGATATCAAGTATATTTCTAAACTATCCCAATGAAATCTTTCGATAAGACGAAAATTCAAGTAGATTATTTTTAACATTTCAAAGTTTGTTTCGACTTCTTATATGGCATTCCTGGATTCGTATAAGAATAAGCTAGAGATTGCATTCATAAAATTAGAATAAATATTGATGATATTACAAATATGCTTGATTAAAGTTGCCCTTGTTTTAAAGACAACTTTGTCGGCTTGCAAATGATTCTTTCTCAAATGAAAAAAAAGTCCATATAGTAGAAACTATTTTTGTGATAGATTAATAAATTTCTATCCAAATTTTTGCTATTGACATTCGATTGCCAAAATAGGAAACTTGGGTTCTTTTCATTTTTCGATGATTATGTTCAATTTTTATGATAAAAGTGACTCCTAAAAGTATATGTCATTCGAATCAGAATTTCAAGAAACATGTAAATTCGTTGAACGTCAGAGAAGTATTTTTGGCAAATTTTTTGGGAACTTTAACATTTCGTACATTTCTTTGGTGGCTAAAGAGAAAATTCAGAAATGAATCTGAGAAGGTTTTCTTGAGGGTGGTGCCAGATGTGAATTGCAGTAGGTCTTAGAACTTTCCGGGGGTAGTTATTTGCCTTGAATTTACTCGATGCAGGCACTTCTTTGGCACCTGTTTGTTTTCTTCATACTTATTTAAGTGAAATTTTTAAATTAGATACATGCATTTGTAGATAAAATATCAATCTAGATCGAACATTTCGAAAATTTGTGAAATAATCATTACAAGCCGAGAAATTAGTCTTCAAAAGTAGGGTAAATTTGACCAAGCATATTTTCAATATAATGAATGTTTATAACAAATTGACAAATGCTCGTTGTAGTTCATTATTTTCTGAATCCAGGCATACCACACAAGTCTTATTTTTCACTATACTTTCGAAGAAAAAAGTGGCCGGCGATGACCTTACAAAAGCTCACGTCCCCAGCCCTCTTAAACGATTATGTTCTTTGTGTAGATGCAAGCAAAGTTGATAACTTTTAAATGATTTAACAATATACACCCAAGACTGCAATTTACTTTAGAAATTGAAAAAAAAATATAAACTAAATTTTGTGAACTAAACTTAGATTAAAATAAATGATGGTAAAATTATAATTGATTGGTATAAAAAACTATCATTTTCAGGAAGTACATTAAGTTTTCTTTCAAATTATCCGATACGAGATCAATTTGCGACTATAAAAAATATGATTGATAGCGCTAAAAAATTATCCCATCAACATTTCAATGGAAAGAATATAGAATTATGCAGAGATCCTTTTTTGTACCATTATCTACCTTTTTCCATTGAAAAACATGTAAACAAGAGAATTTATCAGATACATAAAAAAGACAACAAAGAAACAAGAGATTTCAATAGATTTAACACGATTGTTCTATCTTATTTTGAAAAAGTTTCCAAAGCCTTGAGAATCATTACTAGGAAAAATGGTTTTACATACAATGTATAGAATTCCATTTAAAAGAAACAGAACTATTAAACTGGGAAAGTACATAAGTGACAAAATAGAAAAACAAAGTGTAGTTTTTACAATAAAATGTAGGAGTTGTGAGGCAGTACATACATATACACACATACATACATATGCGTGTGTGTGTGTGTGTTACGGCTTAAGTCCGAAATCTGGCTAATACTAGGTTTAGCCGGCTAAAGCTAGTTCTATCCAACGATTTTGGATAAAGTTGATTTGAAACATAAAATAATATTAATTTCGGGCTTCATCCGGATAAACTTAGCATTAGCGAAACATCTCTGGATAAAACTGGAGTTATAATGAAAATAAACTTTTACATATGTATTTTCGTCACGTACAATTTTAGGATTCATAGATACATTTTACAGTATATTTTTACAATACAATATTAATTAAAAAAAGTAAACAGTATTATTTGTTGACGCAAGACATGCTGTGATGACATTTTGAGTTACAAAGAATGCCCACCAATTCACACTTGCATCTCTTTGTATTACAGCCTTGTTTACAGTTGCACCTCGTGAATCCTTGACCTCCCGTATGAGGTTGGATGTTAGCAAGTTGCGGTAAACTTTTTATTTCCTCTGATACCTCTTTTATCTCGACGAGTTCTGCATTACACGGTGTAAATTGATTCCTTGTAAATTTGGTGTCTATCGTTCCGGCAGCATTGCTTAATTTGTAGAATCCTGCGTCATCTACGTCAATAATCACCATTAAAACATATCTAAAGTCTCCTCGACCTCTGCCAACGTCAGGTATCGATACTCTGATAGTATCTCCAACTTTGCATATTGGAAATTGAGAGTTTGATCTATTTTTAATTTTTTTAGCTTGCGAAGTCAAACATTCCTTGGCATTCATTCTGTTTTGAATAATATCAGCCTCCTTACAAATTTGACAAATTCCTTTTTCGAGGGAGCCATTACACTTATCACATACACTTTTTGTTGTTGTCTGTGTACTTACTGCGTCAACTATATCGCATTCTTGTTCCTCAGCGAGCTTTGGCTCCGTCGCAATTAAGCTATTGTGATCCATTATTTCTTGCAATTCCTCTTCGCTACGAATATTTAAATAAACTTCTTGTGGTAGTGATGTTGTGCATAATCCTAATTTTGCATCGGAACCAAGCATCGCTTGAAATGGAGATCGTTGTATACCAGCATGATGCGCTCTTTAAAAAATACATTGTATGGTCCATCTGCACTTGACTGCATATCTATTAGATCCTCTTGACATCTAATATTCATCTCTGAAAACCCCATAGGTCTCACGACCAGACCTTTCTTTGTGATTCTTTTTTTTTCTGACATGAAACACAAAACTTCAAAAATCGCAGTATAACTTCTTGTGTGCAGTTATTATATTTCCTACATAACTCAGAGATCATTCGATGTTTACCACCATATCCTACAGAAATGTGGGCATAATATAGGACGTCGAATATTTCGTCATTTTTAACATAATACTTGATATTTGTTTCAGCTGTAATTATGAAATTCAATATAATTTCATAAAATTTAATATATTTTAAATAGACTGAAATTTTTTTACGTGCTTAAATAATTACCTTTATTCAAAGAAACAATTACTTTTTCTACACCTCCAACAATGAAAACATCAAATCGCTGTAATCGTCAACGCTGTATCCTTGTCGAACTTTTGGATTCTTTCGCACTTTTAATATCTTTGAAATAAGTATTTTACTGCTCTTCGTTTATGTAAAAACTATTTGCGTCTTTTTGCACCAACAATTCAACAAATTTTTCATTGAACTTATTTTTAAAACTTTCTTTCTGATCAACCGACATTTTCACACACTGTAACTCAAAACTACCGAATAACGAAAGTTATTATAATAATATTCAGTGCCGAAAAATATGAGTCATTGTTCACATTTTGCAATCGACATAAAACAAATTTCAACTTTATCCACCTGTGTTTGGCTGATGCTAGTATCAGCCGGATAAAGTCCGAAATTCGTTACTTTTGTCAGCTTTATCCAGCCGTTTTGTTTAGAACTAGCTTTAGCCGGCTAAACCTAGTATTATCCAATATCGAACTTTAGCCGTAACATATATATCAGTGGTCGGCATGCTCTTGACCAAGTCAGGGTAGCCTGACCGGCCTGACCGACGACCTACTTTCTGGTCAGGTACCTGCGAGCTTGGGCAGACCAACCCTTCCCTCAGGGGTCCTTTGTTGGAAAATGGGAGAAAAATTTGAAATTAAAAGTTTCTTAATTCTGAAATCCGCGATTTAAAAGTGATGTATTTGGAATCTACATATTTCTCCGATTCCAACGACATGTAATTTGTCTATAAAGGTTGAAAATTTGAGAAGTATTTAGTATTAAATTAAATATTGAGCTAAAGTTTCTTGATATTAAACTCCTTCAAATTTTAATTTTTTCTAGGCAAGTAATATATCATTGGAATCGGAAAAATTCGTA
>CAKNWW010339149.1:0-11300 GCA_932074435.1 Andricus kollari | reverse complement strand
TTACGTATTATCTGCACGACCCCTTATGATTTGGTATTTTTTCGGTCGGGGGGCTTCGCCCTGGACCCCACCCCCCCAACAGCTTCGATCAGGTAGCGTTTTTTTCAGGCTTTTCATGATCTTGTTGTAAAAAGTATCGTGCATGTCTCGTGGTAGGCGCTTTTCCTGAGTCGTCCTAAAAACACTGCACTTGTCACGAAAAGGCCATCGCCTACCACTTGTAATGCAATATACTATTTCGAGTATCGATAGACCAACACTCTATAATATAAGAAATGCCAGAATCCTGTACTCGAGCAATAATAATAAAACTAAAAGAATATCCCTGGATAAAAACGTCTTAAAAACATAACGATGGGTCCTAAATGAAACTACGCAACTCGCGGCAGCAGATAGAAAATACGTATCTGGCGCACTCTATACTAAGCATATATAGATTTCTATATACTTAGTATAGAGTGCGCTACATACGTATTTTCTATTTGCCGACGCAAGTTGCGTAGTTTCTTTTAGGACCCATGGATAAGTGATTTCAAGTGTCAACTAAGTGCGTGTGTTATGTAAATACTAACCTGCAGTGCAGTTTTGCGTGAGATAGGATTGATTAACGGATCAAAATTAAACGCAGGCAAGTCTGGATTTTCCGTTTTTATATAGACAAAATTTGGAGCATGATGCCTGTAAATGAATTATTTTTCAACTGAAAGAAAGGTTACATTAAACGTTATCGTATTCTATATCAACTAATTAAAGGTAAGTAACACAGGAAAATAATAAATAAAATCATTAATAATAAACTTGTAGGTAGTATCAGCAATTTCCTTCTTCTCTTCCGAAGGATACGAATAACAGCTACCGATTTATATACCACACCCCTAGTAAGACTAAACGCACTTAAAGTCAATCTTGAAACTAGTGTGGCAACTTATAAATAAATAGGAATTCAACACTATTGTTTCAATGGGAACAAACATAAACTGAAAAAAGTAATCGCAGAAGTCGAAATAGAAATTTTCGGACAGTAATAACAATTTTCATACCCAAAAAGGTGAACATAATCCGGAAAGTTATTGTACAAGTACGGAAATGCAATTCTGTATTGCGTCCTAATCGTTTGACGTATAATGATCTTGTTAATATCATTAAACTCATTCCAGTATTCGTCAGTGGCTCGACAAGAGGTTCAAAGGACCCCGCACAAAATACATGGTAAAAAGGTCCCGGTGGAATTTTCTAAGTTTGTCATATTTTTTAGTTTATGCTTTCCTGATCAAAAAATCCTTATGGCAAAAACTCAAATTATGGACAGTTTTTGCGCTACGACGATTTAAAAGTCAGATTTGGGTACATATTTTTACCTGTGGAGTGGAATATATCACAGACTTTTTTTCCACTCTTTGCATTGCTCTCGTGCAAGTTTATGTGGAAAAAGAATTGCACGGATAAACAATGCGATGTAATCGCGTTGGAAGTGATAAGCGCTAAGCGTACGGGCAATGCGCTAAGCGCTTGGGCAACGCACAAAGCGTTCACATAATTGCATGGTATCGAGCTTCAAACGCGAAATTCGATTTCGATTTGGTAGTCTGAATCAGTGACACAAATAGCTAAATCACAAACGCATGACAGGTGCTAATTGCCATTAAAAGATTGCATCTCAAGTTTGTCGCAAAGCGCCTAAGTTGAATGGCCAGACAAAAGAGTCGATACCCAGCCTTGCAATTTGGCACTGACCAACCAGTTTATGTCAAGCACTGTAAACTACCTATTACAGAATTCTCCTTTCCTACCAACGATCCTATCCTACCTTCTACGCTAAGCGTTTAAAAAAAGCACTTAGACAACATAATAAACTCCCAGCGTTGCTGTCCGGCTTTGATGCGCCAGTTGAAGTCAAGCAGCCTAAAATACTGCATAAGGAATGCTTATCTCATTCCAACGCTCCGACTTTAACTCCAACGCTAAGCGTTTAAGAAATTACTTAAGCAACAAAATCAACTCCTAGCGTTGCTGTTTGGTTTAAGTAATTTCTTAAACGCTTAGCGTTGGAGTTAAAGTCGAAGCGTTCGAACGAGATAGGCATTCCTTATAAAGTGTTTTAGACTGCTTGACTTAAACTGGCGAATCAAAGCCGAGCAGCAACGCTGGGAGTTTATTATGTTGTCTGTGCGCTTTTCTTAAACGCTTAGCGTTGAAGGTAGGATGGAAGCGTTGGTAGGAAAGGAGAATTGTGTAAAAGGTAGTTTAGAGTGCTTGACATAAACTGGTTGGTCCGTGCCAAATTGCAACGCTGGGTATCGATTCTTTTGTCTGGCCATTCAACTTAGGCGCTTTGCGACAAACTTGAGATGCAAGCTTTTAATCTAGGTAGCGCCTGTCATGCGTTTGTGAATTAGCTATTTGTGTCACTGATTCAGACTACCAAACGCCTGTTGATAATCGAAATCGAATTTCGCGTTTGAAGCTCGATACCATGCAATTATGTGAACGCTTTGTACGTTGCCCAAGCGCTTAGCGCTTATCACTTCCAACGCGATTACATCGCATTGTTTATCCGTGCAATTTTTTTCTCCATACATTTGTACGCGAGCAATGCAAAGGGTGGAAAAAAAGTCTGTGATATATTCCACTCCACAGGTAAAAACATGTACCCAAATCTGACTTTTAAATCGTCGTAGCGCAAAAACTGTCCATAATTTAATTTTTTGTCATAAGAATATTTTGATCAGGAAAGCATAAACTAAAAAATATCACAAACTTAGAAAATTCCACCGGGACCTTTTTACCATGTATTTTGTGCGGGGTCCTTTGGGACCTCCTGGTATCGATATGTTGAGAGCCTTTGCCGTGAAAAAGGATTTGTTATCGAAGAGGTAAAAGAAGTTTTGATCTACTGTCAGTCAAAAGTGGCTTGGCTAAGCGGTAAAGTGGCATATCTGTAACAAATAAATATCTACTTTAAGATTTTTAAAATCATTAGTTCTAAATATATAAAGATGAATTTGTTTTCAGGTTAGCGCTTGATCCGACTGCGACATTTTGCAGAACTCGTCTCAGACAAATTTTCAAATATGACACAGCCGTCAATCCACATAGATGATTGATTTCAGGACCCCTACGCATCTCATCATAAAAATTAAGACTATTTACTCCCATATTTATTTTTAAAAACACAAACTTACTTTGTCCCCATCAGAGGTTTATGATCGTAGAACCATTTCGCAACGGATTGACCTTCGGAATCTTGCTCAATCTGTATAGCTTCCAGAGGTTCCACGTCTAAAACATTATCTGCTTAATCCAAAGATGGTTCTTCGTCATCGAATAGTGGGAATCTCATTCGCTTGAAGTGTCTACGATCCGTTTTCTATCGCCTAATCATCACCCACATTGTTCTGGAAATCCAAGAATATTTATTATACACATAATTCAATTCAATTCATTTTTTTTAATCACTTAGAGAAACTTGTTGGTATAAAAGTGAATACTTACCCCTTTTAAGCGATGTGGACTGGCTCGATTACCCGTTGAATTTCGTTGACAAACGTTATAGCTCCCATGATGACGTGGGGTCAAGGCGGCCCCGAGATGCACTAACGTCCCTATGACATTCGCAATTTTGCAAGAGCGCTTTAATCTCTGAGGTATGTAATCCCTTTTTTGTTAATTTTTTTGTTGAAAAACGTGATTAGGGTCCGCTCGGACCCCACGTTGCTATTATTAGTTTTATATAGTCTTGTCAAGTTAATGCCTCAAGACTGAATATTTGCAATAAAAATTTGCGAAGTTTTCTCATATTCAGAGTGTAGTGTTTGTTTGTTCCAGTTTATATTTTTGAAGTGTTATTTTGTTAGTCAGTAGTATAAGGAGGTTGTCTTTTGTATCTGATAAGGTTTAAACTTTATTTTAAACTCTATACTTGAATCCTGTTTGCTTTGATTACCTACCATATTTTTTTTCGTTTTATTAAAAAACAAAAATAATTTTTTGACGCCGGTCCAATGCGATTCCACGCCGCTTGCATCGTGAAAGTAAGTGGGGTTCACGCAGACCCCACGTGGGGGACCGTGTCCCCCACATTTTTATTTTAATATCTTCATTCAATATTCATATAATGAAATTGAAAAACTTTTCCTTGCCCTAAGTACACTCGCTTGTCATGCCGGTACTTCCTACTGCTCATATCACCATGATTATGGATAACTTTACGAAGGTGTTCAAGTGGCATGTCTTCCTTCTGCGCATATACAAATGCAAACTTTCGATCCTCTGCGAAACGTTTCGACTGTAGCTGCTGCCATTTTTGGGCTAAAAGTTGAAAAATATAAGAAAATTTAAAATACTATAAAATGCAATTTATTACAAAGGAAAATAAGACTTTGATTTCCCCACTGAGATGTAAGTGCTTTCCCACGTAATATGTTGCGCTGAATACGATCTTAACCGCAGAGTTTGTCTAGCACATTCGCTTCTTGAACAAAATAAAGTTGACACCCCCCCCCCCCCCCAATACGAGTTTTTGGAACTTTCTCTTAAAGCATTATCAGGTCGGTAAACCAGAAATTACCTTTTTTAATCTGTTCAAAAAAGAAGAGTTTTAGTTTTCATGTTCTTGACCCTTTCCCAAAGTTCTAACGAACAATTATATCGATTATTTATTGTGGACAAAAATCTGCGGTAACTCATATAGGTCATATGGTAAATATAAAATGCCCTTAAGAATACAAAATACGAATGCAAAAAAATAAGCTGTAATTTGAGAAAAAACACTACAGATGAAAATGGATGGATATTAGGGCGACCATAAAAAAAAACACATTTGGTTTTCTTGCAAATAATGGTAGTTCATGGAATTGCAGAAGGTAGATTTTTTTTTAAACAATATTTAGAAGTGGCCCATCGCCTTTGAAGTTCTTATGGAAATAACACGTGCAAAATCAACTTTTTTTTTCATTCGAAATTTTAACCAACATGTTATCCACTTTTTAATTAAAACTTTTAATGTATTGTTTTTGAGGTCTTTCTAATGCATATAAAAGCATTTTTTTGAATGAAAAATTCGTAATAAATATTAACTGTGGTTGCCTAAAAAGTGCTACTTTCACTGTTTTCCACTGTCTTCAAAAACTAATAACAGCCCTAATAATATATACCTGATACTGAAATATGGCGAATATTCTCCTCAAAAGTTGAAGATTTCATTTTTTGGAAAAGCATACTAGAAAAATATAATTAAACCCACTACATTAAAAACAAACCTGAGTAAATATTTGAAATTTGACAGTTCTACAACTTAAACTGTTTAATTATCGAGGCGGACCTGAGAGGAGCACTTATCAGCTGGGCCATTGTTATACAGAGTGGGTATTAAGACTACAACTACTACGACGCTAACTAGTTCTGTTATATAGTTACATCAATTGTTTAAATAACGTTTTAAAAAAGCTGTCTTTTATTGGGTCTATAACTTCATTCGTGCGGTTTTTTCAAACTTATAATGTTATATAATAATAATTGTTATACCATAGTATTATTCGAAGTATTGCCCATCTGAAGCTATGACTTTTGCCCATCTTTCTGGCAATTTGCGGATTCCATCCCAAAAGAACTGCGTCGGCTTGGCGGCCAAAAATAAATCAAGCCAATTTTTGGTACCCTGTTCTGATGTGAACCGTATTCCAGTGAGGGCGTTCTGCATCGACCGGAACAAATGGTAGTCCGAAGGGGCAAGGTCTGGGCTATAAGGCGGGTGGGGTAAAATTTCCCATCCACTGTTTTCCAAATAGTTCTCAACCAGAATAGCAACATGGGGCCGAGCGTTGTCATGATGGAAAATTATTGCCTCGTGTCTGGTCGCATATTCTGGGCGTTTTTCGGCTTTGCTCTTTTCAAATGGATTAATTGTGTTCGGTAGCGTTCTCCATTGATGGTTTCACCCGGTTTTAGCAGCTCATAATAAAGCACACCCTTCTGATCCCACCAAATACAGAGCATTACCTTCGCACCATGGATATTCCACTTTGCCGTTGATTTGGCTACTTGGCCGGGTTGCACATATGATTTTATGCGCTTGGGGTTGTCGTAACGGATCCATTTTTCATCACCAGTAACAATCCGATGCAAAAAGGACTTCGTCTTGTGGCGTTCCAGCAGCATTTCGGACATGCAAAACCGCCTTTCAACGTCTCTCGGCTTGAGTTCATGTGGAACCCAATTTCCTTGCTTTTCAATGTATCCGGCTGCTTTTAAACGTTTTGAAATGGCTGCTTGAGTGACTCCCAAAGATTCTGCTAGATCTTCTTGTGTTTGGCAACAATCTCCATCGAGTAATGCTTCCAGTTCTTCATCTTCGAACTTTTTTGGCTGCCCAGGACGTTCTTCGTCTTTCGAGCTAAAATCACCACTTTTAAATCGAGAAAACCACTTTTTGGCACGTTCTCTCAGCTAGAGCATGTTCACCATACACTTCCACCAAAATACGATAACTTTCGGCAGCAGTTTTCTTCATATGAAAATAATGAAGGAGAACTCCCCGCAAAAACACTTTTTTAGGCACAAAGTTCGACATATTTAAGTGAACAAAAATTATAGCTGTTAACGCTTCAAATGAAAATACGTCAAATATGTCAAATGACATATACTGAAAAAGATGCACAACGACAATAGCTTTCCAACGCATGCCGGATGTTTGGAACGATGGAATAATAATCAAGTTACGCCATCTCTTAGCAAACCGCACGAATCAAGTTATAGACCCAATACAATACTAAGTACAATACAATACTACCGTCACTTGCCTTTCGCTCCTTAGAAAAACAAAAGTACTTTTTTATGGTCACCCTAATGGATATAGGAAGTTAGTATAACATTTTATTTCGACGTTTTTGAATAGAACCTATTGGTTGCAAACAAATTATAAATTGTAAAATTTTGTTGTCATTTTGGAAACTGCATTAGTTATAGAACCCTGACACAGGGCAAAGGTGACAATTGATTTTCGAGCATTGATAAATCAACATTCTATTATATAAAAAATGTCAATATCTATCTACTCGGTGAATAAAAATTTAACTTTTAAATATTTTACGCTTATAATTATAATCAAAGAACAATTGATTGCGCTCCATGAAAAGATATTGAGGAAAAATAAGAGCGTTTTTATATAATTTTCAAAACGTTTCTGAAGAAAAGAAGATACTGCTCAAACAAACTTTTTCCTATGGGCCATAAAATGTTAATTTTGTTTCTTTATAAGTTTCCACTGTTATATTTCTAATATTAAAATAGTCGAACGGCACATAAAATATTCTAATGTTCATTTTACATGCATTAAAATAACTTAAGATATTTCATAGGATGCTTCACTTACAGAAGAATATGAATATGAAATACATTTTCTGCACTAGTATCAAGATCTTCTAGCAGGATTAATTTACGAAAAACTCGATTTGGAAAAAAACGACTTTAGTATACATCTTATAGACTATGATTCGCGCCAAGAGGAAATCAAAGAAAAATACTGAAAATGAATATTTTGAAATTTTCCAATAATACATTTTGACTTACAAAAAACCGTGATCTGCGTAGTTTGTTGTCATTGAAATTTATAGCAAATGTCATCAGTAATTAATAAAATATCAAAGCATGCAGACACAGAAAAGAATACACGTGGAATGATAACTTCACCTAGACATCACTGGTATTTTCATGTCCCCGATTACTACTGTAACTTTACACTTTTCTGATGAAATTTCCAGAATTTTGTACAATTCATTTAAAAATTAATATAAATTGACACAGAAGGTGTAAAATTCCATAGTATGTACAGGAAAAATTGTTCTCTATTCCACGGAAATTTACAGCGAATTTCAAGTGTCAGTGTCCCTTGCATTTAAGTTCGAAGAAAATTAGATTTTATACGTGCTCCTTACTTTTAATTTGGAGGCACTGTTTTCACGTTACGCGGTGTGCTTCGACTGACTTCAACCCAAAAAGGCTGGCAAAAGCCGCTTTTTTTCTGATTATACTTCTGGAATGCCCCACGATCATTTTGAGCCCAAAACGAAACGTTTTAGGAGAAAGTTCCCACCAGATAGGTTAAGGCGGACCTAATTTTTATCAAATCTAAAAAAAAGTCTAGCTTTAATCACATCGAAATTATGGCCTCCTGAATATTACGCTTTTTATGACATTTTGTTATAATTATTACATTCTCGTCAGAAAAGGTATTAGATTTCACCATTTTTCAAAAATATTGAAGGGTTTCAGTTCTCGTGAGATGTTCAGCACCTGTAGCACTTTTTTGGATGCCAAACTGAACGGTTTGAGCCATTGAAATTCCACGTTTAACTTATTTTCATTAAAATAGGTTGATTAACCTCTTCCAAAAAAAGAGTTTTCTCAAAAAGGGCCCAAGCGATTTTTTCTTTTTAGGCTTAAAATGATCGTGGGGCATCCCAGAAGTATATTTAAAAAAATATGCCCGCTGCGCGGGCACATTCTCATTGCGCGCTGCGCGCGCTGCTAGCTTCGCTCGCAAGTTTGAGCGCGCCTGGGGCGCGCGACTGTTGGTTCTCGCGCTTCGCGCTCGAGAATATATTCATCTCGCGCTCGATAATAATGTATTTACCTCGCGCTACGCGCTCGGTCTTTGTATTTTCCACACATTTGTGCACAGACCTTTAAAAATTAAAGGTCAAAGCTTTAACAACTGTAATTTGATGATTGTGAATTCCCTTTTGTTAAAGCTCCTTCGGCTTTAACGAACAGATTCTTATCATGCATCTCGTGCTTCGCACACTATGTTGTCAAAAATCTGGTACTGGCACTGCTTATTCAGATATTGCAAAATAATGTACAATTTTTATTTTTCATGATGACATTAAAATTTTCTCCTTACATTGCACTAATTTGTATTCTCAGCTGCCCTGAAAATGCGCCCAGTTTGAGCGCACAAATCAAAAACTGTGATTCAAACCCCTCATAAACTACAATCATAAAGTGAAATTAAACATTTTTTTTCAACTTGACTTTATAGAGGGTTCTCAAAGCACCTACGGCCTTGACGATTACATTCTCATTGCGATACTCACACTTCGTGCTTAACAACTAGGTTATACAGATGATTGCTTTTGATCAAATATGTTATCGAGTGCGAAGCGCGAGAACCAACAATCGCGCGCCCTAGGCCCGCTCAAACTTGCCAGCGAAGCAAGCCGCGCGCGATGAGAATGTGACCTCGCGGCGGGCAGATTTTTTTTTATTTTTAATGTTTTTTTTTTATGATTAAAACAAAAACTAAGCGTCTTATCAAAAAATTGTTAATAAACAATTTTGAGCTGTTTTTCAGATGAGCAACTTCAGTCTATTCATTTTTTTCTCACAGCTTGTGTCATTTGTCCATAAATTTAATTTTTTTATTTTTAATGTTGTTTTCACGAATAAAACAAAAACTACGAATCCTATCAAAAAGTAATTTATAACAAATTTGTAGATCTTTTTTAGGTGCACGACTTTTATCTTTTCATCTTTTTTTGTATCTTGCATAGTTTGACAGAAAAATGCAGTTTTTGATTTTTTATTATTTTTAGTGCGATCAAAATTTGAATTTTTTATTTTTCGGAAAAATTCAAAAAGTTCTTATGATAATATTGTACGGCTGATAAAAATAAACGTTTTTCTCCTCTTTACTTTTTTTATATCGTGCGTTGTTCGGCTTAAAATGTTAATTTTCGTTTGTTTTTTTGGATTTTGAAAATGCTGTAACTCTGATAATTTTGATTTTATCGAAAAATGTCATTAGGATAATTGGTTTCCCTTTTTGCTTACTACTAATCACCGTACGTAGAATTTGCAAATCGTGAAAAAGTGGTCTCAAAAATTTTCAAAATGTGCTCACTTTTTGAATTTTGATCCAAAATATCTGGTTAACGAACTTGACCTTCATTTTGGGACCCTTAAAAAGTTTATCAAAGGCTGACTCGATTCGACAAATCCTTCAAAAGTTAGCGAGTCCACAAAATTCAGGTAACCATACATACAGACAGACAGACACCGACAAAATTTTATGATTTTCGGAATCTGTGAGTGCCGAAACGTAAAGATCCGTTAAAAACCAGACATCGAAAATTTGGACGAATACATTACACTCTCATGGATGAGAATGTAAAAAAACCCGGAATATGCAAGCCCTTTTGGGTTAGTCAGTCGAGGCACACCGTGGTAGCGCTAGCCTCAACCAATTACACAGCCACGAAAAAAACTTCTGACCTGGGGATCAGACCATGTTTATTATATGTTTTTGGGGTCGCTGAAACCGAATCCGAAGTCCAGTTAGCCCGTTATACCTAATATATTGAACCTCATAATCTCTTAACTCCATAAGCATTCGACCCCTTCACCCCATAACCTAAAATACCAGTAACCACATAACCTTAAGGGCATGTGACACACATAAATACCTACCTTGCCGACCTCACTTTCTCAATTCTCCAAATTTTTTTCTGAACCTAAAAACTTTTTTTGTAAATAAAATATCGGGCTGAAACTTTGGAATATGTATAAGAAGACAATAAACAACGTTTACGTACTTTATTCGAGGAGGAATTTCGCAAAAAATTATTTTCGACGAAATTAAAACGGGGTGCTTTTTTTGTAATTTTTTGAACCTAAGAACTTTTTTTATAAGTGAAATATCGGCTTCAAACTTTAAGGAATGGAAGAGCCGACAGTAAAGTACGTTTATGTACATCATTTGAGTATAAAAGATGCAAAAAGAATAATTCCAACTAAATGTCAAATTCAATTGCCAGTTCGGTCGGTATTTGCGATGGGCATGAAAATCCGAAGTCTGGCGGCCACTAAACGAAGCTCTATCAGCTGGCTACACGATGTCAAAGATTGATGATGCGGTGTTCTTACAATAATATTTTTTCAAGTTGTATCCAGCATAAAAGTTGAGCGAAATGTGTTGTTTCAGTGTTGAATTATGTAAGTATTGAAATCGTAACATGCACTGGCAAAGTTTTTTTTTTGTTTGTATTTCGTTACAGAACCAACAAGAACCGCACTTGACTTGCTTTTAAAATTAGTTCCCAATATTTGTGTCTTACAACACTAAAACTCCTGAAACGCAATTACTTTACTCCAAAAAAATAATTGACAACGATAATGTTAATAATTGTGGACAATATATGAATATTGTAAGCCTTTCAAATACGACACAAGAACCTAACCTATGAGCATTTTCACAACAATATTTTTTTGCTATAATCTGCCAACGCATTGTACGATCTGAATAC
>CAKNWW010339135.1:0-20644 GCA_932074435.1 Andricus kollari | reverse complement strand
TTTTTCTTTCGGAGTATTGCTTTGCAGGTTCGAAAATACAAAAAAAAATTTAATTTAGAATTTTTCACAAAAAGCCATTTTCTGTACATTTGGTGCGGGGTCCTTTGTCAGAGTATCACAAAAATCGTATGCATTTTAGTAACGTGAATAGTCAGTCACTTACGGTCCTCCATTTTTTTTTTAAATTTTGAGTTGATATATTAAATATGTCCCTTCAAAACCGTAAATCTACCGATTTACACAAAAGTCGCATGCATTTTACTAACGCAAATAGTGACTTCCGGTCCGCCATTTCTTTTTTTAAATTTTGATTCCAGATTTGAAATCAGTAATTTCAAAAACTTAAGAATCACCTTCCAATTTTTAGATACGCTCATTTGTCTAATTTTGCCGGTTTCTCATGTAATCCAGCCCACTGTGCGCCAGTAGATACAAGATCTACCTTTGGAGATCCCTGACGACCTAGAATCCGCCGTTGTCGAGTTATTTTGAACAATATGTTACTGTTTAACACTTGCCAACATGGCGGCCATAGCCGTATGCGCTTGGAAAAGGAGGCCGAAAAACCCTGCTTTTTTAGATGATTTGCCCTCTAACAATTGACAACAATTTTCTAGGATAAAAGTAATCATATCGTTGAATTCAGAAGACTTTTAGTTTTCAGATAATTGATATCAAACAATTTCAGGGTGGCCACCATTTTTAAAATTGTTGTCTCCCGGTTCAGAAAAGAATATATACTCGATAAGCATCAGCAAAATTTTTTGCAAGAAATCTGTTGACTTTGAATCATATAAGCAATTTAAAAATTCGTTAGCAAACCAATTTTCCAATATTATGTGTTAAACATTTTGTAAACAATAATTCATCATTTCTAACTGAAAACGTCTGAAATAAAAAAAAACATATATATAGAACGATTTTGGACAATTTAATTAGAAAAATGAGTTAAATAATATTGTGTAATTTCTAAGCCGAAGCACTAAAAATTAAACATTTTTTTTTAATTGAAGAATCGCGAAATTGAATTATTTCGGATTAAAATTTCAAAAATAGGATAATGTCACAAATTTAAAAATTAAATATTTTAAGATTCGAATTTTGGAAAATAGATTATTTAAAATTCAAAACAATTAATAACTTTTAAATTTCTAATTATATTTTCTAAAATTCAAGCAATTAAATCTAAAATTGCAAAATTAAAAACTATAAAAGGGAAAAATAAAATATTTAGCGTTCAACATGAAAATTCAGAACTGTCAAATTGTAACCATTTAAAATTACCGAAAGTATTCAATACGATTCCAATTTTTGAAATCGTACAATTTTAAGCTTTTAATTCGAAATTGCTTTATACTTTATATTGTGAACTTTAAAACTCACAAAATAATTTAAGAAAAAAATGTAGTTTCAAGGACTTTTAAAATTGCGCATTCGAAACTATAATTTTAAATTATAGATGTTAAAGACGATAAATATATTATTGATAAGTAGCATATAATGTAGTATCAAGTGACATTCACAACAGTGCGGCACAAAACGAGAAAACAATAGTAAATGCACGCATGTTATGGCAATAAGAAACTAAACCTCCGTTCAAAGATTTGTTGGCTCTGAAAAGGGCCGATTGGATAGATCAGCAAAATGTGAATACAATTTACTTAGAGCTGGTGTACTTGGTCACAGCCTTGGTGCCTTCAGAGACAGCGTGCTTAGCGAGTTCACCAGGAAGGAGAAGCCTCACTGCAGTCTGGATCTCCCGAGAAGTGATCGTGGATCTTTTGTTGTAGTGAGCCAATCGGGAAGATTCAGCAGCAATACGTTCGAACAGGTCATTGACGAAGCTGTTCATGATGCTCATTGCCTTGCTGGAGACTCCAGTATCAGGATGGACTTGTTTCAAGACTTTGTAGATGTAGATAGCGTAACTTTCCTTCCTCTTGCGCTTCTTTTTCTTGTCACTCTTAGCGACGTTCTTCTGGGCTTTACCAGCCTTCTTTACAGCTTTACCACTAGCTTTAGGAGCCATAACGATTTTCAGATAGACAGATGACTGTACTGATCAAAAGTTCAGAACGATTTGCTGTTGCGACCCTAAAATTTCGTATTTAAAACCGGAACGATGGGGAGAGCGTTTCAATCGGCGCAGACTGGAGTGGGGACGAAAGCAGATTGGTGCATCCGGTGAGCAAGCCATAGAAAGTATTGCCTGTTTCTCCCCACTCTATTCTGCGCTGTCTTCGTGCGCCGTATCCTCCTCAGAGTGGGTAAATAGCGATTTTTCAAAATTTTTAGTCATTGCTTCGAACGAGTTTGTCGTGAGTTCTTCGTGTGTTCAAAAATTATCTGAAAATGTCTGGTCGTGGTAAAGGTCGTGCAAAGGGTGGCAAGTCAAAGACCCGTTCAAGCAGGGCTGGCCTTCAGTTCCCCGTTGGAAGACTCCATCGTCTCCTCCGCAAAGGAAACTATGCCGAGAGAGTAGGAGCCGGAGCTCCAGTTTACTTGGCTGCTGTCATGGAATATTTGGCCGCTGAAGTTCTGGAATTGGCGGGAAATGCCGCTCGTGACAACAAGAAGTCGAGAATCATCCCTCGTCACTTACAATTGGCCATCAGAAACGACGAGGAGTTGAACAAGCTTCTCTCTGGTGTTACCATCGCGCAAGGTGGTGTTCTACCTAATATCCAGGCTGTCCTCCTGCCCAAGAAGACCGAAAAGAAGGCTTAACTTTCACATCCGCTTACTGCTTTAACAATCGGCCCTTTTAAGGGCCAACAAATGTTTTAACGTTGGAATAGCATCTAGTTCTAATACATCTAAATGTTTCTCAGGCATCTAGATTCTGAAGAATGCCTACAGTTTTTTTTTATCAAGATATCATTTGTCTTTTCTTCATTACCATATAATCATACATCAGGACACTTTTAGACGGTACATATTGCAGATTTTAAAAATCCCTAAAATCGAGAATTTTGACCCAATTTCCCTTTTTTTCACAAAGTTTAGATTCATTTTTGTAAGATTGTGATTGGTTATTTGAGTAAGGAGTAAATATGATTGGTTGCTAACGTGTGTGTGAGAATATTGCGGAAAATATCTGTATATCTATATAAGAACAAAGAAGTCTTGAGAAAAATATTTAAGTATAAATTGCAATGTAAAAACGAGTATTAGATACGTGTTTTACGTTTTAAGGTAAGTGACAATAGGTACATTGTTAAAGACGTGATCTACCTGTAAATTTGTCAATACATTTGAGATCTTTACTTGTATTTGTCTTATATCCAAGATTGATTTTATTGTTTTTTTTCATGGTTTCTGTATTTAAAAGTTAGTTTTTTGATCAAATTCTAGTAACCAGTTTTGTGCTATATAAAAGGCGTTGTAAGCTAATATTATAAAGGGAAAATAGGATTATGATGAGTTTAGAAAAGTTGCGTACAAAAAAGAAAAGCGAAACAAGGTAGATCAATTGCCCAAAAAAATCGAGAAAAAGAAGTCTGAATTAATTAGGTCTGCTATATTAGAAAAAAAAGAAAGGAACTATCTGCTAATTAGAAGATGTCGTTTTGATGCAATTACATTTTTTAAAGAGACACTGATATGCGGAAATGACGTATCAAAAGTTCCTAATAATAAAATACCAATTGTCATAAAAATCTAGTATTTATTAAGGTATTTTCACTCCCCTTACACTTTAAAAAATCCCCTTTTTTCCCTAAATTTGAACGACTGAACCGCTGGCATCCCTGATATTGTTTAAATTAACAGATTTTAATATTGTACATAATTTTATAAGTGTTTAATTTCTTCTTCGTTAATGTAGCATGTTAAAATTAACATTTGAGACGATAAAACTTTTCTTGGAAGGTTTCATAAGATTTTTAATAATTCAATGATTTCAACGAATAAGGATTTTTTCAACAATTCGCAGATTTTAAACGATTTGAATTTTCTTTTAAAAAGATTTCACAAAATTTTCTATTTTTAAATTTTGTTTCAGTTTTCACAAGTATTTCCAAGCATTCGTAAGGATTAAAAGAGGCGATGGAAGAGGTTTCCACAAACTTAAGTTTTCAAAAACATTAAGGATTTATTATTATTTATTTATGGTTCTGAATTCTTAAAAAATTGTTGGCTAATTAAGGATGAAATGGCTCATTTTTGACATTTAAAACAAACGGTTATTTCTTTATTTGATGTAAAACAGGGAGAACTGGTAAAACTTGATTTTTTGACTTTGTTTCTAAAAATCGCTAGACACCCTGAATATGAATCGGTACCCTGTTTTACCCACAACTTACTCGGTTGCACAAGGTACGGGGATAACGTCGGTAAGTCTAATATGATAAAATCATAAAAACCAAAGGTAAACGACGTGTTTTAAATTTTTAAACATAAATTTATTTATTTTCATTAGAAAGAGACAAAAGGTTGTATACTTTTTGCCTCGTATTGTACACATTTGTATAGTCTGTTATGAAATTATGAGGCCTAGAATACTTATATATTTAAATAATTTAAAATTATTTTAAGCTACTTACAAAGTTTAACATTATTTATACTTTTAAATATTTAAAAAATGAACTTTTTCACGACTTTCCAAGGCATAAATTACTTAACTACAGTTAAAATGAAAATCAATTTAAAGAAATCTTTTTCTTGCTACATGTATGTCAAGAATACAAAATTAATTGCTGCGTATTTTTACGGTAACCAACCAAAATACACAACAATTATATAATGGGTAAAGTAGGTGAGGAAAGTGGAGGTGTTTAAAATGATAAACTACTTGAATAAAGACACACCAACAAATAGGTATCAAGAGATAAAAGATACTCCATTTCGGATCTACCTCAACTTTCATGAAAAAAACTTTATTCACATATTTATACTTAATAAGTTAATGCTCATTTTTGAGTGCACATACTTTGACGTGCTATATCTTCAGAGATTTTAAATAAAATCTTCTGGAAATTTGTACATGAATAATGTAAAACTTTATTGAAAAAATTAGCGTCCGCTAGTTTTGGATAAAATAATAACTATGATATATAAACAATAATAAAAAAGGTCTCGTTTTCAGTTTCTAATAATCTCAGAGATCTGTAATAAGGCTGAATAATTTTCATAAAAATGAAATAATAGACTGGCTTTATTTTAATATTTCTATGTATTACCTATTCTTTGTTTATGGGGGGGGGGGGGGGGGGGAAAAACATGGTATCGTTCATCATGTCTATAAGGGTAGTTTTCCGGAAGCTGCATGGGCTTTCCATAAAATAAACCATAAAGCGTCCCAAATCTTTCCTACTCCACAGGCTCCAACTTGTCAGGGGCGCTGCAACGATTCTAATTAATATTATAGGATATATATAATAAAATTTATGTAACTTTGATAATTAAATTTAATTCATTAAAACTTTCAATCAATTTCTTAATATAATTAAAATTAATCTCACTTCATCGGACATAGCTTGAGGATTTGAATGAATAACTCCTAATATAGAATATATTGGATTTGAAGATCATCCTCTAATTATTACTATATAAACTCTTTAATCTTGTATAACGTAATAATAATACAGCAGAAGTCCGATAAGTTTCTCATTTCGAGGCTGTAGGGGCGGAAAATTCCAGGAATTGCCGGCTTATCGGATGCCCCCTCTAGTATCACGATATTAGGTGCGCGCGTGCGTAAGAATAATGCGCAAATCATAAGCCGTGCGTGTAATGACGTTTTAAGGGGAGTGTACATAAAAGAACAAAGTTTGTGAGCATGAGAAAAAACAAAAGTGAAATGCTATATGATACAGACTGGATAGTAGACGCTTTTTTAGACTCTTTGAAATAATTATTAGGAGGTGAATACTCAAAAATACTTATTTGTAGGGTAATGGAAATTACAGAAGAAAAGATATGGGAAGTCCAAAATGGATTTATGCCAGGAAGATCATGCACAGATCAGATATTTAGCTTAAGGCAGATCACAGAAAAAAGCTCAAGAGTAGGCAAGAAAGTTTTCTGTGCATTTGTTGACCTAGAAAAAGCATTTGGCAAGGTAAATAGAAGTAAACTTTGGGAAGTCCTTCAAGAGTACGGAGTCCATGGATGGCTCTTACTGAAAACTGAGTGACTGGTTTGATATTATGCAGGGTGTTAGACAAGGATGCGTTATGTTCTCATGGCTATTTATCATATTTATGGACAAGCGTCTAAGAATGGCCCTATTTGACGAAGAAGGTGTAGATCTCGAAACAGTCAAGGTGCGTTGTTCGGCTTTCGCAGGTGACAAGATGTCATGGCAGAATCAATCGGGGACTTGCAAAGAATGTTAAATAAACTTCATACAAGCATGAAGAACATGGGCCTCAAAATTAACGTGAATAAAACAAAGGTGATGGTGTTTGAAGGGAAAAGTGAGAAAACAATGTGCAACGTTGTCCTGAATGATGAGAGAATAGAGCAAGTTGACAAATACGTATATCTGGGTAGTCTATTCACTAGCGACGGAAAAGTAGGTGGGGAGTTAGATAGGCTTATTAATGAGGGTAGGAAGGTTATCGGTAGAGCAGGGTCCATTCTCAGAAATAAAAACAAATAAAAAAAAACTAAAATGACCGTATATAAATCTTTATTTGTACCGGCTGTACTATAGGTAGTGAGACATGGACATGTCAAGAAACGGACAAGAGTAAAATTAACGCGATTGGCATGAAACCTGTGCGCACAATATTCGGAAAAACACTGATGGACGAAGTCCGAAACGAGATAATCCTCAAAGAATGTGGTTCAGGGGAGACACTAGTTGATACATGGGAAAGAAATCAGTTAAGGCGGTTCGGACATCTTGAAAGAATGAAAGATGAACGACTGACCAAACAGGTGTATAAAGGTAAAGTAAATGGCAGAATGCCCAGAGGTAGACCGCCGACAGAATGGTTAGAATCTGTGAATGAGACATTAATCCAAAGAGACATAAGAAGCCATAGAAACACGAGAGCTTACATAAAAAAATGCATGGACGTGAAGGAAGCTAGAGTAGTATGCCAGGACAGAAAAGTTTAGCGACAAATAGTTTATAAAAAGAATGTGAGTTGAGTGAATGACGCCTGAAACAAAGACCTTGGATACTAATGGGCCCAAGTGGGGAACCACACATAACAATTTTGTGAGGCTGTCCACGTTGAATGATCGCTAGAGAGATTGATCAGCAACCTGAGTCGGAGCAGTGTTGCGGAATGAACGTGTTCTTTAAATAAATTACACGAGACTTCTAGATCAATCTGAAATATCTATACCTTACACCAGGGCTCGTCAGAAGTCAGTCTTTGACTGACAAGACTGACAGTGCCAGTAACGAAGACTAGGTCAAATAGACCCCAATAAATTATCCTCCAAGTTTGCCTTCGACTTAGGTTTTTTTTTCAGAGTACGAATACGAATAATTAGGACGCCCCGCTGTGAAGTACGTGCCGATTGACCGTAATCCTTCGTACGATTTCTGGAAAACGAAGAATAAAATTAAAGAAAAACTTTCTGTCAGTCTGGCACTTGTCGTGTCAGTCTGCACCTGCTGAAAGTGGCGAGCCCTGCCTTACACCTATATACCTATCTACCCTATACCTATATACCACCTATATCCACACACTACTACTTTCCAAGCGAGCAATTCACGCCTACCCCGAAATGGAAACGGCTTAATGGTACAATAAAAAAAAAACTTATCGGACTTGTACTGTAAAACATTTTACTAGGTATTTGGGTAAAAATTCATATATTCTGTTGAAAGTTCGTTTTTTTTGTAGAAAATTAATTTTTCTAACTGGAAATTCAACTATTCTATTTTTGATTGAAAAATGCATTCTTTTTTAGTTGACAATTGAACTATTTTATAGAAAATTCATGTATGTCGTTGAAAATTTGCCTTTTTTATAGACAATTAATCTTTTTGGTTGAAAATTCCGCATTAAAAATCGTGCTCGACCGCAATTTTCGGTCATGCGAGGACCTAATTTTCGGCCAACCACTTTTGTGCGAATGAAGACTATGCAAGTACAGTCAGGACTGCTCTGTTGTTTGGTATTTTATTATCACAAAAATATAAAAATATGCTAGAGTAACAATTGAACTAGAATAGGATTAATATTTGGTAACATGGACTGGAAATTAACTAGAGAAATATATGTTCAAGTAACCAATGAACAACTTAAAACTAATAAACTCATCAGGTAGTAAAGGTTTTGACACTAGTCATTCAAGTAGCAGGCAACATGCAGAGACGAGTGATATTGCGTTTGTAAACGCCGTTCACAGTCTTCACTAAGGCGTCACGAGCGATGCCGTCGCTCCCAGGATGCACCTCAAGGATCACCCCCAGTGGCAATCGTGCGCATCCAGGATTATCCTCCATCAAAAAAACTACAGATCCAGGTCTTAACTCATCTGAGGAAGAATGCCATTTTTGACGATTTTGGAGTTCGTTGAGATACTCTTTGTGACATTTATTCCAAAAATCCTGCCTGACCTTAGTAAGAAACTTGTATGTCGATAGCCGATTGTCAGGAACTGAAACAAAATTATGTTCGGGTAAAAAATTGAAGGGTCTACCAATTAGTAGGTGAGCAGGAGTTATAGCTAGAGGATCGTTAGGGTCAGAGGAAAGCTTATACAATGATCGTGACTTTAAGATGGCTTCAATTTCAATTAGCAGAGTATTGAGTTGCTCATAGGTAAGCTTTTGATCCTTCAAAATACGCTTAAGGTGATGTTTGAAACTTTTCACAGCAGCTTCTTAGATAACACCGAAATGGGGTGAAAGAGGTGAAATAAAATGCTATCGAATCCTTTTAGAAAGAGCGTAGTCTCCAATAGCTTACTTGAACTCTGGAGTATCATAAAAGCTTGTAGGTCGCAAGAAGTTCTCGATTGGCTCCCACAAAATTGGTGCCATTGTCGGAATAGATGTTTTCAGGAATACCTCTACGGCCAATGAAACGACGCAAAGCAGCTAAGAAGCCTTCACTAGAGAGATCGGTTGTGAGCTCAATATGCACAGCCTTTGAAGCCATACACACGAACATACAACTGTAAGTTTTAAGAAAACTCTTGTTCCGATATTTTTTCTCTTTGATGAGAATAGGACCGAAGAAATCGACACCAATATAACAAAAAGCTGGAGATTGATTTACTCGAGGTTCTGGTAAATCGGTCATTTTAGCATGCATCATTCGGGGTTTCCGACGAATACATTCGACACACTTGTGGATTATACTTCGAACTTGATTCTTTCCATTATGAATCCAGAAATGCTCACGAATACCATATAGAGTTGTTTGAATGCCAGAATGAAGATTCCTCTCATGTACATAACGAATAATGAGGTCCGACACATGATGTTTACCCCTGTTCATCGACAAACGGACTGATTTCGTCCAACCTAGTGTTTCTCCTATACGGAGCAGTGATTGTGCCCGGAGGACGTTCCTGAGCAGTCTGAAGAAGTTTTATTTCTTTAGTGAAGTGTTCACGTTGGATCAAACTGATGACACAAAGCTCAGCTTCTCTGACTTCTGAACAGAGTAATGAAGGAACTAATTCCAATATCTTCTTTATCCGTTCTTTGCTATCAGTAATCTCCGGAAACAACTTTATTGCCTTTCCTTCGATTTTCAACCCCTTCCAACGACGAGCATAAGCTAGAACCCTAACGAGTTGTTGATAGTTGGAAAAGCGTGAATAAATGTCACTGAACGACAGATATGTCAAGACAAATGCCTTTCTTCAAGCCAGGAACTTCGGTCACTGAAGACCCGATCGGCGTAGGCCACTCTTTCTCAGGAAGAGCTAACCAGCTAGGACTAGATGTCCAAAGTGAGCTTCTCATGAACTCGGATGGTAGTTGTCCTTTCGAGAGAGACTCAGCTGGGTTGTCTTCCGAACGGACATACCTCCATTCGACCTGATCTCCCAGAGTCTGAATCTCGGCAGCTCTGTTAGACTCAAATGTTCTCAATAAATGAGGAGCCTTTTTAAGCCAGCAAATCACAATTGTTGAATCAGACCAAAAAATGACTCGAGTTATGGTAAAATCGAATTGTGATTTCGACTAGACATAAAGCTTCATAAGTATCACTGCCGCGGAGAGCTCTAGACGAGGAATAGTATGACCACTCAAAGGGGCACGTAGCACATTTGAAAATACGATGTCCCTCGTTGCACCTAGAAACTACACTGTATACACCTTTCGATGATTCGAATCACGATCTCCTCATTGACAACGATGTCCATTTGTCTCAACATGCTGACATGCTGACGAGCTTTGTTTATAAGGTCTGCTAAATCGGTTTCCTTTACTTCAGAAAATCTTGGAAGATCTTGAAGAGCATCAATGTGCTCGGCCACTATGATGCGCTTCTGATCATAGGCCTCACACAGTGCCTTCCAAGCGAGAGGATAATTATTATCACTAGGAGGAAGGTGTTTGACAATGCCATATGCCAAACCGGTGAGACCTTTGGCCAACAAAGCATGTTTCATATAATTACTCGTGTTAGGACGCTCATGAACAAGAGCTACGTAACTATGTTTCCAAGCGGCCCATTCCTCATGATCACCCTTGAATGTAGGGACCTGTATTTCTGGAAGCTTAGGTAATTGGTACTGTTCAGTAAACATCAGGTTGGTAGTGTTTAGTTGAGGACTTCTTACAAGTGATTCGGTACTTTGTAATTTTTAAACTCGAGCAAGAATATCATAATACTTTGACTCTATGTCAGGGAAAACGTCAAGTTGGGGATGGTCTGCTTGTAACAAAGTTAGTTTGTCATTGTATCTAGTAAAGTATTTGAATGTCGAAGTAAGGTTAGTTCAGCGCAACTGTGCGTTGACAGGGTCCGGCGAGTCACCGTCTAGATAAATTTTGAGAGATTCAATTCGTTTCTCAAAAACCTTTGCCTTTTGCACACAGTGTGTAATACGCTTTGATTCTTCAGCCATTATAAATAGTTTCCAATATCAAGTTTATAATTCAAGTGAAAGTAATTGTGACTAATAAAAAGATTAACTGTTTGAATGAACTAAAACACCAATTGAAATTTATTAATAACTCAAGTGTTAAATCTAATTGGCAGGAACGCAACCAATTATATTAAATAAAAATATGACTTTATTAATTAAATTCAATGGAATGAATTTAAATTCTTGAGTGAAAAAATCAAACAAGTCATCTTTATTTTAATAGACTCAAATGTTGAGGGTAATTATCACGTACGTTATATGTTGTATTCAATGAAAATATAACTATTAATTTAATTCAATGAAATTAATTCAAGTTATTAAATGAACAAATTAATCAAGTTATCCCTAATAGTAATCGCAGAATATCAAAAAATATTAAAATGTGAAACACTGACAATCTCAGATTACAAAGATAACCTAAAACTCCTGGATATCACAAAGCAGTGTTGGCGTGCCGCGAAACACGCGTTGTCGCTATCGGTAGGGAACGAAAACCCAAAGAGATCGATTGTCGCAGGAGTGACCGTTGCGAGAGTGCGTGGCAACAGAGTGCTAAGAATCGGCGAGCTGAGCGACTCAGAGAAATAACGGTTCCAAATTTATAATAGTATTATATTTGAATATTATTTAGATTTAAATAACGAAATATCCATTTAATTTCCGATTAAAAATATAATGTTGCTAGAAATGGGAAAGATAGAAAGCGACTATGAATGAGAGAGAGAGAGACTTATCTGAATAACATCCAAAGTTCTTTTGCTTCATGCTTCGGCCGACCGGGTGGCGAGGCGTTCTGAGATGGGTGCGACGGAGTCGAAACAAAATCGATGTGGGTGGATGTATGAGAAGCTGCGATTATACTTCAGGTTGGTTGGGTGCCATGGCACGCTCGAAAAGCAGGAGCAATGCAACGAGCTGTTGCTGATTTTTGATGCTCGTGCGAATTCACTCTGGAATGTCGCACACTTTTTTTTTATTACACTCACGGACACTTACACTTGCACGCGTGTGACGTCACTCTTTATTGTGTGAGGCGATGCAAACCTCACAGGAGGCACCATGAATGATCGTGAAAACTAGCATTGCTCTCGGTGGCTTGGCAGTTGAGCTGAAAATTGAATTGAGGTATAAATGAGGTACACTGATTTGAAGGGAAAAAGCCTGAGAAGGCACAAAAAACCCCTTTTTATTCAAGAAATGGTGAAACACAGATGTTACACTATGAACGAGAGGCTAGAATCACGAAACACACGCACGACGCCGCGCGTCTGCGAACAACGACCACTAAGGCCCACACACTTTCACACAAGGGAAATGGAAGCACACACTAATTCGGTTGATTTAAAAATGGTAGATCCACCTGGAATCTTTGCCAGTGAAGGCTGTTTTAATTTGGTTTTCGCAAGGTATGCGATGCAACCCGGAAGGTTCAAGGAAAGCGAGGGAGCTACGCACGCGATTTTCTCCCGATTACAACTGACTCATTTTCAGGAAGCCGCGTTCATCCTCCAAGATTTTCCGGCAGCACCGTAAAGTGCTGCCATCATGGAGGGATTTTGAGCCCAACTCCCTTATACATCATTGGATCATACACACACATACAGTCACACATTCAAAATACTTATTTAATATATACAATTGTGTTACGACGTAACAATCATACTTTAAACAGACCTAGTAAATCGTTCTGGAGTTACCCAGATACATTTTACATCTTTAAAAGAGAAATTTAAGCTTTTGAGTTGTCGAAGCATACCGTTACGTACTAGTATTTTCCACGAAGTAGGGACTAGGAAAACGGCACAGAAAAAAATTGTGGGTAAATCTTCTTGCAGGTGACTTTGTATTTTCGCCTACTCATATGAGGAAAATTACTCGAATTTCAGGGTGAATATTACCCTTTTTTCCGTTGGGCGTTTTGAGGAAACCGTTGTGTTGTTATATTAAAAGTGCCATTTGCAAAGGAATTACCTTTTCTCTTACAGCACAGATTAAACTCACGTCCAGTAACTTTTGAGATATCAATTATACAAATGAAAAATGGATGAAAGGTTGATTAAGTGTTGAAGTATTATTTCTAACTGAAAACTTGAAACCACAAAGTTATATCCACCTACATCCTACAACAGACTCATAACTTGCCTGCCGGAAGACCTACGTCACGAGTCATACGGGATTATTGGTATATTATAAACAAAAATACCGCTTGAAGCAAAGGTCGTTTTCACTTATCCAGTACAAGTGTTCTTTGGGCAGCTTCTTTCCATCAATAATAATTGGTGAACGATGTCTTCTGAAGTTTGTTTTTGTAGCAGGTGATTCGTCGGTAAAATGATACTTCGCCATTCATATCCACGTAGTGTACAGTCTTTGTTACTGCACTGCTGAGACATTTTAAAGGCGGGTAGTCCCTGTAATATCCGCTGGGCCAAATGAAATACATATAACACGCAATCTACCTATATGTAGTCAAAATTTGCGTGTACCTTCCTTACACTATGTGGACTAACTTTTTCTACAATATTACGTAGAATGATACCTCTTTTTTGGTACACTTTGCTATTTAATTTTTTCAGCTTGCAAATATATGCCAGCAGATCCATAGAAGGATTTTCATGGCTAAGTCGGGTGATAAAGTCTTTGACTATTGGCCTGTCAAAGGCTCCCACAAGCAAAGTTTGCAAGATGGTGTCGATTGCGCAAGTATTGGTGAAAGAGTGCTTCTTCTTATCGATAAGCACTGCCTGAAATGGGTACAAAAATTATCAATAATATTGCGATCTTTATTGTATTATAATATAAAAAGGTCCATGCTATGTACAGATTTTTGCGTAGCAGAGATTAAAGATCTCACATTTTAAGCGCTCTTATACATAAAAAATTAACTCGCTTAAGTTTGCATCGTTCACAAAAAATGGATTTAAAAAGAAAAATATTTGGGCGAGACCTAACGTTTGAAAATTTTGAATGGTTTCATTTAATGACCAGAAATATCCGAAAAACTTTCATTCCCCTAGCACCTCCGGAACATACCCCACTTCTACCCCTAAAAATCGAAAACATAAAAAATAACATAACTTTTAGACCTAAAATCTTAATGTTGTTAAAAGTTTTATTTGGTCAAATATAATGCCCTAAAAATATCAAGCCCCTAAGTCTTCCGGAACACACTCTAATTGAACCCCTAATAACAGAAAAAATCATAAAATTACCCTTACTTCCAGACCTGAAATTCGGCGGCTTGGAATGGTTCTATTTTATGTACGGAGAAGCTGTCAGCACATAGACTCATATTGAATGGAGGCGTCGATATGTACCTTTGGCCAATAAATGGAACCATTTAGCACTTTAAAATTTTAGGTCTCGCGCAAAAAAAAGCTTAATTCGTTTGTTGTAAACGTTGCAAAATTCAGCGAGGTTGAAAAATTGATATTCAAGCTCTGTCATACAAAAATTTTCCATTGAATCCGCTTTTAATATTTGAATGTTTTCTTCAGCATTACTCGGACTAACAAACATCAAAATCTCAATGCCCATTTGACCATAAACCATTTTCCATACATATTGTGCTGGGTCTTTTTAAAATATTTACCTCTAGGTTCCCTGAACTTCCATTTTTAAGTTCTGGAACTTTTGTTAAATTTTCATGAGATAGAGCATCATAAGTTTTCTGGTTTCTATCTAGGTATTTAGATAATTTTCCGCTCATCGTTCTCTATGATTCTTGATATTCTCTTTGCTTTTTGTCTTAAAATCTACCTTGATTTTCTTTTTTCTCGGCTTCTTCTTCATTGAACTTTTTTCTCCAACAATCAAACCTCCCGAATTTTCTACAGTTCTTGATCCCAGAATAATAGGTACGCTATCTATAGTTTTGCACTTGGCACACAAGTCCTCATGCTCACTGGAAATCGAAGATGCAAACGGTTCATCAGCGAGCGAACCGCAAATTTCGCAGACATCTACACCTTCCAATGTGTCATTTGAAACAGCTGAAAACAGTGACGCGCAACGAGGCTGGGAATCAGGATGAGAACTGCCCGAGTTTTCATTCTCATTTTTAAGATCACTATTAATGTGAACACCTTCCAATGTGTCATTTGAAACAGCTGGAGAAAACGACGCGCAACGAGGCTTGGAATCAGGATGAGAACTGCCTGATTTTTCATTCTAATGTTAAAAATCACTATTAATGTGAACCTCATTCAATGATTTCTGTGATTTCAGGCAATCAAAAGGCTGTTCTTCTTTGTGCTCTTGAAATTCATGTTTCGCAGATTTTCTAGAGTTTTTTGAAGAAACATCTTTCTCTGAAATTGATGACCTTTCATTGACTACTGCAATTTCATCTACCGAACTCTCATCTTCAAAAAGGAGTGCGTCCTGCTTTGCTCCAATTATGTTCATGCGTCCCTTTAGCCAACTGTTCACATGGAGATCGATGAATTCGTCCGGTTGGAGACGACCCGATTGACCCTTCATTTGAGGATGTTTTATGTTTTCAAATTCACTTTCAACAGGTGAACTAAGGGTTGCATCACGTCCGTATACAAACTTGGCAATGCAAATGTTGGACCATAGATTGATCCACCGTAAATCGTTGACCAACTTTTCTGCAATTTCCGCGCATTTATAGGCATTAACGTTATCGTCAAAATTTTCATCCCTCGCGATTTCTTCTACTTGTCTGTCGATGTCTTTGGCCCACTCATACCACTTATTCTGGAAAGTTGATTCTGTAAAAATGGAGTCATTCAATGGAGTCTTGTCTTTATCATCTTCGTTGGCAGCATCATCTTCTTCCTCTTTTTCTTGTAAAGGATTGAGCCTCTTTACAATCCACTGCCGTGCTTCGTAACACTGTGTGGCATTGCCGTCATCTTCGCATCTGGCCGATAATAAAATAGCTTTAGCTATTTTGGTCGCAGTTTCTTTGTCGCGTACTCCTATTAGTAATCCCATTGCTACTTTATAAAATATTCTAACTTTTTTTTATTTGAAATGTTTCGTCAATGACACATCAGGTTTCATAAAGTGGGCAGCATCAATCCTAACGAAGCAAGTAGGCATGAACTCTTCGTCACAAGCGTTGCAGTATTCTTCAATGGTTCTAGAAGCGGTAAAGACGAATAAAATGGCCAATATAATCGCTTTTGGGGAGTCGCAAATCATCTCCTTAGGATGCGGTGCACCGGAGGCTGCCCATCTTCCAAGAAAGTATGTTATGGTCACAGCATCATGGCTCCTACTGATCATTTGAGCAACCGAAAATTGGCCGCTCCCGTTGTTCACTACAATGAGGTACAAAAATGCACGCTGCATTGGAGAACCATCACACCTTCTCAAACTAATGAAAATTCCCCCTGTAGCATCAATTCACATAGACGCTATTTCACGTAGTGCGTGACTTGTATGTACGTGACGTTGGTGATTCGTCCAGTATATAACAATGAAAGGATCGGTTGAGACTACTATGATTTCATTAGGCATGACTTCCGCTCTCATTCTCGTGACTGCTCTTATACGATCTGGATCCAGATACTGAGAAATCTTGTGCTCCGACTTGCACATGAGCAGCACCTCCGAACTAAATAAATCAGCAGGCTCTTTTTTATCTCCTGAATCCATTAATTCTGACGCCAACTGAGAACGATAAACTTCGACAGATTTATCCTGCAGCTGCTTTGCAATTTCAGCGCAAAATGGTTTTCGCAGGTACAGCTTACTGCACTGCTGGACTTTTTTACCTTCAGTCATCTCACAAGAAATTCTAACTTATTTTTCAAATGTTCTGTTGTCAGTTCCACTCTTAATTTTGCTTTCACATCTACAGTATCCTAGAAGAGAGTACATTTATGAAATTATAACTTTTTTTGGATTATAACCATGGACCCCAAAGAAATGATGGTGCATTTTTCGATTTTTTCGAATAATTTTAATAAATCATAAATAATTGGATTAAAATAGGCTACGTAGAACCAGTGGACAACAAACAAAAGTTCTACTGTGCGATCGAGTCAAAATTAAATTATTTTTTTCAGTTTTATTCTCACCGACCCAAAGATCGATACAAAAATAATTAGTTTTATATAGAGTTTCGTGTCAATCAAAATAAAACTAAAAATATAGTTTTGACTCGATTACTCAGTAGACTGTTTATCTTTAGTTCTTCATGAAATTATTTACTATTCGTTGGTACTCTCTAAATTTGAGTCAGCAATAAGTATACCGCTAATTTAAATCAGCGTATATACGCTGCTAAATCAGCGAAATTTATCGACGTTTATCTTTGGTCTTTTTGTTACTTTTGTTAGAAGTATTGTAACAAAAATTCAACGAGGAATCAAAAAGAATGACTTTCGTTGTTGAAAAAGATGTATTATTTTGATCTTGCCAACAAGTTTTCAAGAAACAAATTTTTCTTGTTTCTCGAACTTTTAGTTTTCTGTTACTTGTGTTACAAGGCATGTAACAAAAATTCTGGGAGAAATCGAAATAAGTAACTTTCAATAAGTCAAGGTGTTATATTATGTTGCACTTGCTTACAAATTTTCAAGAAAACAATTTTACTGGGTTTCGCGAGTCTTGCAATTACTTGTAAGTTTTGTTACAAGTTACGTTAATGTCAGGAAGAAGGATTCAGAATTTTCAAACAAATTGGAGGTTTGGACTACGCGTTTTGCAATAAACAATGGAAAAGCGACAACTCCACGGGGAATTACCTAATGCGGGATCTGAATAGTCGCCATCGTCCAGGCATTTTTTTTTAACAGATCCAAAAGTTACTTTTGTGTTGACGGATAATTTCCGTTACATTCTAGAGGAAAATGTTTAACAGTAAAAATAAGAGAACAACATTATGAGAAAAGTTTGTTAAAAAATAATCCACTATCTTCCATAAAATTCGAGTTATAATATCTTGAAAAATCCTCACTTTTTTGGATTTTGAGCAAAAAATCACTAAGTCTCAAGAAACATTGTGTACCTTTGAACCTAATTACTCTACAAAAAAGTGTTCCACAGGTGAGTGAAAGTAGGCTCCATTTACTGTGATTGCAGAAAAAGAACAAAGTCCTAACTATAAAAGGTCATAAGTGATGAGACCACAAATTTGACAATTTTTGCCTGTTTTTGCGAGCAAAAAAAGTGGGTTTTAGTTTTTTCAAAATAAATGGTGTCAGGTTCAGTTTGCGTTGATGATGCCGGGAGATGAAATAGAGTCTTATAAATTATACGTAGATCTACAAATAAAAGTATTTTTATTTTGGGAATTGCAAGGTTTCACCATTCAATTTTTTTCTTTTATTTTTGATTAAAAACGGAGAAGTTGTGTTTTTGGAAAATACCTCGTTTCCTGTGAATCCCATGACGAAATTCCTGCAGAATAAATAGAAGTGGAGGAAATTTAGCGTAAGTTCAAAAAAGAAGGTCCGATCAGCTAAAACCTCCACAACGGAATATTTCTTTTATGCCAGAATTTCGGGCTAATTATGGGCTAATTTTGGGCGGTAATGCCGATTTTTGGACTCTTGTATTTTTCTCAAAAAATAAAATTATGGGTGGAGGTGCTGACTGCCCGAGCAGCTAGCACCTCCAGTAGATAAAAACCTTAAAGTTTCAAAATCTAATTATACCTGAATTTCGGGCTATATGTGGACTCTTGAAATACCCGAAACCCAGTTTAGAAAAAAAACCTATCACTAACAACCAACCCTCATTTTTTTAAATACTTACTTCACAAAAAAAGATACTTTATAATTTCGGGCTATTTTCGGGCTGATTTTGGCAGTAATGCCGATTTTTGGGCTGTTGAATTACCCAAAAATTAATTTTCCAAAATCAACCCGAATCAGCGACAACCAATATTCAATTTTGAAAAATAATTTTTGGAGAAAATGAGAAATTTGTGCTGAGTTCTGGTCGGCGAAGACAACAAGATTGTTTTATGACGAATTTCCTCATCTCGCATATTTCCTAAAATACCCCAGTTATAATGACTTTCCAAGTCTTATGGGACATAAGCTGGGAACATCGCTACAAAACGGCAGCGACAACGCAGGTACAGAAAATTTGTTCAATACCTGTTAGGCGCCAGACACCTCTTCGGCGTCACTCCAAAATGTTTACACACAAAAATGCAAATAAATAATCTCTTATCAAAAGTCCCTAGCTCAGGAAGAGGGATTTCGTGGGGGCGAGAAAAAGCACTCCAAAATTTAAGTTTTGTAAAAAAATATAATAAAACTATGTAAGTTTAAATTCAAAGTAGTAATAATGACAAGGTTGTCATGTGAATTTAGAATAAAGGGATTTAAATTCAAACTATTAGATCAACTAAGAAAAATAGGTAACTAAAAGTTTACAAAGAAAGCTTAACCTACACACAGATTCTTAATACTAAATTCTCAATTTCATTTGGCTTCTACACTCAAAATGGCGTCAGCCGGAAAAAATCTAGACACATTTTTCAATCATTACGCGCGACACATATTTCACATAGCATTTAGGTCTAAGTAACCTCAAAGATTTTAAACAAATAAAGAACTCAAAACGGAAATAATCTCATGAAACCTAAAAGAAATCTGGAGGAAAGTAAGAATAGTAACGCCTACCTCAATCCCAGAATCCATTTTACTTTGCTTCAATGCCAGTCCGGCAGAATAAAATGGACTCGTCCAAGTAAATTTGTGGCTACTTCTCTATCTACTCAAAACTCCTAACTTGCCAATGGCCGACACAAAACTGATCTTTCAGGCTTCCTCTGCCTCGCCAGTACCTTCCCTCTCGCGCCGCGATTCTCGGTTTACCGCGGGTCAAGAGACAGTGTGGCAACCTAGCCGGATCCCACCATTCATAGGCGGAATGCCGCCATTTTAAGTTGAGATTATCTATAGTATAGTATAGTATAGTATATATATATATAATAAATGTAAATAAATATAGTATAATAAATGTAAATGTAAAATAAAACTAAGCCAATCAGCAAGTTGTAACTAAAGTCGGTTCCAAAGGTATAGGCCCCTCACTTTTTTTGCTTGCAACTCGGACAAAAAAATCTCTGAAATATCTAATAAAAAGAATCTGAAAGCTTGAAGTCTTCCGAATGAAGCGATATGTTCACTTTTGTCCTAAAAAATGGTTTGCAATAGTTAGAGAGCAAAACGCCCCAAAAAACAGGGTTTTTCGGCCTCCTTTTTCAAGGGTCGACTTAGTCCTGTTCCCAGAAGGAGGGCGACGTTGGGAAAAATCTGAAAAAATTCACAGGTATTCTTTGAACATTTTTGAATACAATGCATTTTTCAAAATGCTGAAATATGCAATAGTTAACTTTGAACGGTGGTTTATTTATAAAAACTTTATCTTGCGAACGAATGAAGATAGGAAGCCGTTCAATGGCTCCAAATGTCGAGTTTTGTCATGCGATTTCAGTGCAATAATTAAATTGATGATAAAATCATTCTTACTCAAGAGATATAGTTTTGAATATTTCTGACTTTAATCAGTCTGGGCGCGTGACCAGCACAGCGGGACAAGTGGCAGCAAAAAAAGTACCCTTTCTATGACAATAGTAATTCCAAATGGCCGAAACAGATGTGGTTGAACGAAGCAGGGCCGTTTCAACGTC
>CAKNWW010339121.1:0-14607 GCA_932074435.1 Andricus kollari | reverse complement strand
GAAATAATTAATGGTTTTTCTGGGACTTGAAAGATTTGAAGAGATTTTCAAATATTAAAAGATATTTTACAGAATTTCCGGGTATAAGGGTATTTTTAATCATCGAAATAATATTAGTCTGCTTTTGTAAATATTATATACAAAACTTAGGGCATGAAAAAAACAAAAAAAATGAAAATTTTATTCGGATACCTTTTTAGTTTGATAATTTTTATTATAAGAAATAATAATGAAATTTCAATCTTTATATTTTAAGCCTAGAGAAGAAGTTCTAATTATTGAAAAATATCGTAAATGTCGTACATTTTCAACTGTACGTATATCTGGGATAATAAAAGTTGAACATTGACAAAAATTTACTTTGGAATAGAGGGAACACCCCCAACATAAATTGAAAAAAAATATTTCAAGATTATTAATAAATTGATTAAACAACTAAATATTATTTTAACATAAAATTTTGCTCCTAATAATAACAAATCACAGCATTAAATACAGAAAAGGATAAATTTAGAACATTTATTTCAGACTAAAATTATTCAAACGAGTAAAAAACCACATTGAAAAAAAATATAGTTTACTTCCTCTTTTTTAGGAAAAGTTACAAGTGAGTAATAATTAATTGTTTAAATAAATGGAAATTGTTTAAAAAATTGTTATTTAGTCCAAAAATGCCTTAAAACATTTCACTTGTCGAATAAAAATAATGTATGGCAAAATAGGCAAAACTCATTTTCCTATGTTAATCTTATGCATAAGATTAACAGGAAAAAATTTGTGGGGAAAAATGGGGAAAGAAATATTGAATAAAAAAAAATTGAGTTGCTTTGAATAAATGATCGTACTAAATACGTTCTATAACATATTTCTTTAATACAAAAAAATGGTTCTATGTAAACTAAAAGTATAAATTCATTGAAACAAATTAATAATTATTTAGGACAGTAAAATATTAATTAAGTGAATGAATGTTGTTATTGGCGTATAGAAGTAAGAGATTTGTATTCAAAAACTAGTTGGTTGACATGACGTAATTAAATGTGATTTTAAATCAAACAAGTCAAATCAATATTGTTCAACTGAAGTAAACATTTTTGAAAACCAACAGATGAGAGTCCTTGCTTGACAGAAGCGCACCCTAAATATAAATAAATATTTCTCGGGGACAAAGAACTAAATTTTTAATGGAAATACATAATTCTGTGTTTCTAAGATGCAATATATTATTCAGAATAAAAATATAACAAAGTTAACAAAATATTAATTGATTCAAAGAACCCAGTGCTTGACTTAAGGGAAGAGAAATTGATTTACTTAATTTA
Source organism: Andricus kollari (assembly GCA_932074435.1). Classification (NCBI taxonomy): domain Eukaryota; kingdom Metazoa; phylum Arthropoda; class Insecta; order Hymenoptera; family Cynipidae; genus Andricus; species Andricus kollari. Next base: position 13,285 of record CAKNWW010339121.1, on the reverse strand, counting down.
TAAAAATAGGCCTAGCTCATCACATCTTTTCATTATAAATATCACCAAGGAAATGATTTATTTGAGTATTGAGTATTGCCTCTAAACAATATTTGTGCAACTGGGGTAAAAAAAAATTTTGGTGTAAAAAAACAAACCAAAGGAACGTCTTTCCATGGATCCAGTAATTTTTTTCAGTGTGGAATGTTCCAGGCTTTCGCGAGGAAATTCTTCTTCCGAGAACCTCGAAAATTCGGGGGGGGGGGGGGGGGTGGCATGCCCCCTATTCGAAAAAAATTTCAACAGGTAAGATTTTGGACCACCCTCGTCTTAATATCAAGAAAATAAAATTGTAAAACCACTGTTACTAAAATTGCAATTGACATTTAGAGAAAAAGTTGTCTTGAAATAAAAACATAGTCCTCTTTTCTGTTTTGCTTTGAAACACGTCAATATCATTTTTGCACACGTATAATTATTTAGCAGTGAGATTAGCTTCAGTTTGTCACACAAAGATAATGTTAGCTGCAAAAAGATTCTTTTTGAGACCAGTGAAAATATTTTGACCTTAAATTTAAGAGAAAATTCCATTTGTGTCAAGAAACATCCTGTTGAAACAATCCTGTGGAAGAAGACTGTATCCCAGCCATTAATTAAAATATAAATTGTTTAGGAATTTGTTGAGAAGGAAGAGTACATTTCCATTTAAGTTCATGATTACAAAAGTGCAGTGTCCTTCAGCACTCTATTACTGGAATGAAACGGATCAGCGACGCTGTAAAAAGTGCAAGTGATTAACGTCGTTCTTGGCAGTGAAACAATTAGAAAGCAGTTTTAGAACAGTAGCTCACAGAACTTGGTTCATGGAAAACCCGTTGTCATTTACGTCTAGCACCCGAAGTAAGCACATGCATTCACATATGCAGAATTGTAGAATACAATATATGTGTATGCATGTAGCATGCCCAAGAACAACTTACATTCGTTCGTACTACCAGGATGTTAGGTTAAAGTGCACGTTCCTCTGTATCTTGAATCAGAATTTCATTAGAGACGATTTTTACTAAAATGTATTTTGCAAAGTGAAATAAAAAAATCAGGGCGTATAACGATATTTGTCTGCAAAATTTCCGGATTTCCTGGGTCGAAATTAACTTTTTCTTGTGATATATGGGTCTCAATTTCGCATCCCACCATTAGTTGAAAAAGTCACAAAAAATGCCCATGTATTAAAATGAGCTAAAAAGTTGCATCAAAACGTTGCAAAATGGATTATTTTTATTTATCGCATAAAGTCCCAATTACTGTTGTAACAACAAGGAAAAAACTAAGTGAATTTTTGTTGCAGGTAATTTTCAAGTAGAAAAAGTTGAATTTTGTTGCATCGTAACAAAGCAAGAGTCAATATAGAGCTGCCATGGTAACCATTTGTCACATGTGGTGGGTAAATCTAAGCACGTGAAAGTAATTTTTGTTGCCGGTCAAGATTACTCTAAAATCGCGGTAAAGATTACATTTTGCTTTTTCGGTGAAGCATTCGTCTCACCTTATTTGACTATCATTTCTAATTTATATTGAAAAAACAATATTGGTTTGTTTGACTCTAAATAGGACGTATTTTGTACATAAAACAGTAATAAATACCAAACCATAAAGCAATATAAAAAAATTTTAATTTGAGATAAAACGTATGTTGTAGGTATTACTGCGTCCCTATTACTGTGGCCTATCAAAAATATGAAGACGAATCAAGTAGGGCTTTGTTATTACCCATTATATTATTATTTAAAAAAATGATGAACTAATAAAAAAATTACTTCATGTTTAACCTTTATCTTAAAATGAAGTAACAGAAATGTTCAACTACTACTGCGTCCCTTTTACTGCAATTTTATAGGTATTATTTTAAAAAATAAAATTTTTTTATGCGCAGAATTGTTAATGACGATTAAGCAACGTAAAAATTTTCTTAAATTTATCTGTTACTTATAGTTTTTGTTCTTCTGATTATTTTACTCTGAGTATGAAGCATATAATGGGAACCTCAGTAATTAGGACATCTAGCCTACCTTGAAACAAAAAGTCAGAACATCATGTGAGTCAAAAAAATAAGACATTTATTACTTCCTAACTAAAATTTAAAACAAGGCAGAGCCAAAGTTTGAAGGCATATAAGATATAAAAATTGTGTTGAATATTTCCTTCATTTTTGCCAAGGTCTGAACTGAGAATAAATAAGTTTCAAACATTCAAAAATGTCCTACACTTGAACAATGGGTCAATAAAAGATTTTACAATTTAAACTGATTACAACCTATTTTTTCTAATTTCAAATCTTGGAAGAATTAAAGGAAAAACCAGCACAGTTTTGACAAAACATTGATTATATTCGGTGAAATATAAGCCCAAGAAAATTTTATTATTTACAGCGTTTTCGAAAAATTTCTGAATGAGTGATCACAAACTGTAATATGTTTTATTATCAAAAATAGACGATTGATTCTTGAACATGTGAAAAAAAAACTTAATATGAAATATTCACTTTTCAAACTAATGATCACTTAAAACAAAACATACATAAAGTATAACAAAATAAAAAAAAATTAATTAAAAAAACTTCTTCCATATATGAGTTGATTAAGAATAGTATAAAAATTACTAAAATAATAATAATAATTACTAACATAAGTGAAAAGTAAAATTTGAAAAAAAATCTAACTAAAAATTGTGTAGATCAAATGAACAACTTGATGTTCACAAAAACATGAAAACAATTTACTGAAAATATTAATTTTTTTGATCTTTTTATTGTTACTTTTTTCATTCATGAAATCATTCAGTTTACAATGAGTTATTCTACAATCTTTAAGTTTAAAAACTTTCCATTTGCGGTCTTCTGAATCTGTTCAAAATAAGGCAATTTACAGATTTTGATGTTAAAAATTGAACTGTTATACTCGAAAGCCTTAATAGTTATATATATTTTTAATACTTTGGAACATTCTTTTGAATATTTATATTTCATCTCTCAAACTGAAATAGGTTACATTAATTAAATATTATTATTCAACATCCTCAATTATATTTATTTACTAATATTTAATTCAATTAGTTAATAACTTGATAATAAATATTAATATTCATTAAAAATAATAATAATTTATTAAAATAATAAAAGCAATTAGTTATAATAATTTTACTATATTGATATTATTATTCGTTTCCAAATATTCCTAATGTTTAATAGAAATACTATTTCCAAATAATTAAACATAATTTACATTAATTATTAAATAGTATATTAAATAATATTAAATTAGTTTATTAGTAATAAACCTAATATAAATTAAATTTAGACATTAATTATTAAAAAATATTATTTTCATTTGAGTTTACGGTAATCCACAGAATTATCGAGACCGCTTAGTGATCGCACGGAGTTAACGGCTGTATTCCGAATTATTGCTTCCGAATTCATACCATTAACTCTAACTTTAACTACTAATTAAGATTTTAAACATTTTTCTCACAACCGAAAATATCGTCGTTAGATTAATAATTAAAAGTGAATTTTTAAAGTTAAATTCAAAATTTGTATCATATTAATTTTGTTTTATATTTTTATATTATTAAGTGTCAATGCAATGTCTTCTTTTATATTTTGAACAACTAAAGGCCAGTCGGGGTTTGTCCTTCGTCTTAAACCTTTATCCAAAAATTTCGTAAGGTAATTTTGTATATTTTTACTTATCAAGCTGTTTTTAAACTAAAATCTGACTTTTTAAATTGAGGTGTTAGTTTCTACAATATCCTGACAATAAATTATGACTGAAGAGGGCATAAATTGTTGACCGAAACGCTTCAAGAATTTGGTATTGCTGATTCTTTTATTTACTTTTGACTACGAAGACTATATCAACACATATATATTGAAGGTCAAGCCTCTACTTGTTTATTTAACTAAAGGATTTATTTGAAAAAAAAGTTTATGAGAAATGTGTGATGAAAAGTGTCAGCTGAGCGAGAGACTCCTGAAATGAAAGACCTTGGATACCAATTAGCCCACGTGGTTTTGTGTGATCTATGACTCATCATGACTTTGTCAAGCTCCTCGTCTGGGGTCATTACTAAAGAGAGAGTTACGCCAATAAGCAATACGGAAATCCGAGAATAATTTAAAATGTATAGCTCCACTTACACTTGGCGTTTTCACTTTTCTCATAATATGAATTCCTTCAATCCCGGCAGTATAACGAGGCTAGAACCAAGTGGGTTACGCTTACCCCGAAAGGAATTTTGATTAACCAGTTAACTGGTAAGGACGCATACATGCGCCACATAACTCAATGGATTTTGATAAAAAGTTTTGTCGCTGATGACGAATCCGGGGGCAAAGTTGAGAAATTCAAAATGGCGTATTTAATATGGCAGACTAAAATGTAAAAGTTACGTGATTTGAATGAAAGTCAGTTCTAAGTGGTTTTCTTGGTCGCTGATAATGAATCTGGGGGCAAAATTGAAAAATTCAAAATAGCTGAGAATATAGTAGAATAGCCATCAGCGTCTTAAAAAAACTCTTTAGTACTGCCTTTCATTCAAGTCACGTGATTTTTTCATTTTAGTCCGCCATATTAGATCTTCCATATTGTATCTGCAATTTTGAATTTATCAATTTTGAAACGTTACGAACTTAGATAAGATTCAGTACGTTTCCCGATGCTAAATTTTAAATAATTCTTATTTTTTTCTCTGTTTTTACGAAACATACACTTTCTCCACTTTTTCTCCTTATTTTCGCTTAAATTCGAACTAAATTAATGGAACCCAACAAATAAAATCAATTACTATTCTTCGAAAAGTCTACTATTATATTATTGGTTCGGAATTCATCTCGTTTGGTTAAAAATTCTAGTATTTGGTGGAAAATTTTATTATTCCATTTTTGGAAAATTAATCTTCTGGGTTAAAAAATCATCTTTTGGGTTGAACTCTTGTTAAAAATTAATTTTTTCGAGATCCATCATTTGAGTTGAAAATTCATCTCTTTTGTTGAAAATGTAACTATTTTGTTGAAAACTTGTTCTTTTATTGTTGTTAAAAATTATTTTGTTTAATTAACAACGCAACTATTCCATTTCGGATTAAAATTGATATTTTTTATTGAGAATTGATTTTTTACAGTTAAAAATTTATGTAATTTGTTTAAAATTCATCTTCTAGGTCAAAAATTTATTTTTTTGGTTGAAAATACATCCTTGTTGGTGAAAAACGCAACTGTTTGGGGGTTAATTGATCTGGTTTGGGAGAGAATTCAACAATTTGGTTTAAAATTAAACTATTTGATGGAAAATAACCTGTTTTTTTTAACATTCATATTTTGTTTAATTTTGAACACCCTAGTTAAATTAAACAATTATTATGGAAATTTAACTTTTTGGTAAAAAATAAATTTTTTCATTAAAAAATCATATTTTCGGGTTGAAAATTCAACCGTTTTAAAGTTCAACAACTTTGTTAAATATTAATATATTGTGTTGAAAATTCGTATTTTTTGATAGAAGACTAATCTTCTTTCAGGAAAATTCATCTTGTTGGTTCTAAATTTAATTACTTGTCTAAAAATTCATATTTTTAATTTGAAAATTGAATTACATAGTTGAAAGTTAAACTAGTTCGTTAAAAACTCATATTTTCAAGATTCGCCTCTTTGAGTTCAAATTCATCTTCTTTTTTGGAAATTCGTATTGTTTTGGATAAAAATTTATTTTTTCATCTGAAAATTTCACTACAGTCAAAGCTCCGAGCAGTGACGCCCCGAGCAATGCCGTTTCTCCGATTTCTCGCTCGAGCGCTACCCCCACCACTTTAGCTTCGGTCGAATCGATGCATTTCATAGCTAACGCTCCGAGGAGTGCCGGGAACGAAACGGCCGAACCTGAAGGTTTTTTTCGGGCAAAATCTTGAATTTGTTTAGTCAAATAAATTGTTCATTTTATTATATATGCGAGAAATAAAATATTAGAAAACTGTTCGTTATTCAAAATTATTTTTGGTCCACTTAAAAAAATGTGCTATGATATAAAATCAAATTTATGCACTATAGGGCTAACTAATAATTGTTTATTTTATGTTTTGTCAAATATTCAAAGGCTTTGAATAAAGATGTTCTGGATGAATGTTCAACATAAAATGTGAACGTTAAAACCTGAAGAAAACAATGAAAAATTATAAAATCTCGTTCAAAAGATATTAGATATCTGATTTTCGCTCATGTATTATGCGTTTCTATGAAAAAACTGCTCGCAGTATTATTGCGCGGTAAAAAATGTGGGAAAGAGTGAAAGATTGAATTTCCATGTTTTAAATGAACGAATATCTATTTTTACCACTGTAAAAAAAGCCTTTTATTGTTTTTTTTTCTTCAAGTTTTACATGTATTGTTATAATTAATAATGAGATTACACGGGTAACATCAAATTGAGGTTATAATTGACAATTAGATATTTGGGTTTCTCTTTGTTTAAAACAAAAAAACAAGCAATACGACATAGTTATTAATTATTAATGTACTGCATGAGATTTCACGAGTTACGTTAAAAGTGAGGTGAAATATTTGTCATTTTGTCACATTGTTTACATTTATTCTAAGAATCGAACATACCATAGCTAATGATCGATTTTTATGTTTTACATACTTTTAAGCTCGGGTTTATAACGAAATAATCCAATATGAATCACTTTTGTACACATGTAATGTACACTAAGTACATAAAACGATGTTCGAGATAGATTTTTAACCTAACCGATGCGCGGCATTGCTCGGAGTTTGTCAGCTGAATTATTCTCCACGCATTCGAGCGTGACCACGCTTAGAGTGGGGGTTTATGGCTTCTTGGACTTATACTCCACCACAGCCCCGAAAACGGCATTGCTCGGAGTTTGGACTGTATTCCATTTTTGGATACGAATTTATCCTTTATAAGTTGAAAATGCGTGTATTTTGTTGAAATTTCGTCTTGTTGGTTAGAAAGATAATCCTGTTTGTTGAAAATTCAATATATATTTCGACTTAGAATCTTAAGAATTTAAAGTGTTTCATATTGAATTCAATATGGCATTTACATTAATTGTATTTGAAATAATTTATTCTTCCATAATTACCCTATTTTCGTGAAAAAACACCCTCTTTCCTATGTTTCGATAGAATTTTGGGCTACTTTACTTTCCGGGTGGGGTGAGGGGGGGGGCCGGGTAAGAGAAAACTACAGTCGTCAACGAAGGGTCAAAAATAGCCGAAAATTGGTAACGTACTTTATGGATGACCCCTTTTATCCTATGGTCATTTTGACCCCATGATAAGGAATATCCTCAAGAACTATTGAGCAAACGAAATGAAAGCACTTGACTTGGTACATGTATATTAAATACTATTGTGCTTAGGAGGCGATGAGGTATGGGGACATGACGAGGAAGGAAGGAAGGAAACGCGTAGATATCACGACAGGCAGCAATAGAATACTATACTGATTGGAGGAGCGTTGAAGCAATTTCCTCCAATTATCACAGACGTCGTCGGTATAGTATTGCACCGGCATTGTCGGCACAATAGATCTCCAAATGCAGGTCAGGACACGCTTCCTCTGACTCTGAGCGTTCTAAGAACAGAATCTGCACCAATCAATGAGGCAAATACCTCTGTTAATGTGCTATGAGATTTACCTTTAACTTTATTAGTGGAAATTCCAAAAGCAGTGATTCCAAATATTATTGAGAAACAGCTATTTGTGATACAAGTGCGCAAAATGGGTGATTGTCGATGAGTGTGGAGCTGAAAACATGAGCCGGAGTTTCGAAAGACAGTCTAAAGTTAGCGTTCTTCAGAAAATGTTCTCTATTTTTCATCGAATTTTATCTTTGAATAATAGCAACAAATCCAAAAAATTTGTTTCGAAATAACTGTGAAATATGTGTTTTTTATTTTCACCATAGAATAATATACCCAAATACCAAATCATTCTGACACCTTAAGCCACACCTCTCCGCCTACTTTAAAATGCAATTCAAAAAATATATATATTTTTTTTTTAATAGTTTTGTTTATGTCGCAAAATTTCTTAATGACAAAATGTTTTGATTCTTAGATTAAATTAGGCGACACGTATTCTTCCGATTTGAAAAAATCCATGAAGTTATTTTAGTACTTTAATTTTGACGTATATTTTTCAAACAAATAAAACAAATTTTCTTTAAACTTCTATAGTTTTTAATCTATTTAAGAATTTTACTTTCTTTTTCAAATTCCTCATGGGATTCACCGTCCTTATTCGAAAGCTGTCAGAAACTTATTTTTTCCAATTTTTGGTTGAATTTGTTTACAATTTTCATGGCTAGGAAAACTTCTTTTCATTAATAATAATTTTCACAGTTTTCGTTGAGACAACAATAGGTAAGATGAAAGTTTGCACGTCTCAAAAAGTTATATATATTTTGCTGTTTTGTGATATCTTGTATCCATTCAGAGAAAATTTCTAGAATTATATTATTCTTCAGAAACAAAAATTCTCCCGGCTTGGTAAATGGTTTAGCCCGCATATAGCTCATAGGATACCTTCCTCATGTAACCAGAAATTGTAAAAAAAATATCGGAAAAAACAAAACAGCTGGGTGTTTCCAGCAATTTTTTTCTTAAATTTTGAAAATATAAAAAGAAGATTTTTTGAGAATATCATATATTTCCAATATTTAAAAAAAGTTTCTGCTAATATAAAAAAGGTATCCTATCTGTTTTCTGTGGGTATACCCATTTCTTATGCCGGGAAAATTAAAAAAGTGTCCGTATCAGAGCAATCAATTGGACAATTTGTACGTGAGCAGAAAAATTTTGTTCTTCATCTTATTTTTTATGATTTATTTCCCAGCTCAAAGGAACTTTATTATCATATTTACAGTGCATCTAAAAACCTTTAATATCAGAGTAATTAATGGATGTTATCATTTAATTTACTGATTGAAACAGTGAAACTTATATCACTGATTGATTCAGTTCTTTTCCAATGATTAATAGTAACTGACTTGGGGCTATTACAATCAGGTACATTTAATAGAGAATCAGTTAAATCTTGCGAATTTAAATTAGAAGAGCAATAATCGAGGAAAAACAAATAAGTTCTAATACTGATTTATTAAATTTTTAATGCTTTGAGTATCAAGCATGTTGGTTTTTAATGATATAAAATTCATGATTTTTAAATTTGCATTGTAACCAACAAAGATTTTTCAGGAAATTATAATTTGAAGGGAAAAATAATTTAAATTAGAAATAAAAATTTTGAATGGCTATTTAGTTTTTAATTTTATTTGTTTATTTGCTGTAAGGTTATGTAAATATAATTTTCGTATGTTTTTCAAGAAAATTCAAAAAGAGTTTTGAAGTTTTCAGATATGCAGAAAAAGTGTCTAGAAAATTTCTGCGAATTTTTTTTAGGATATTACAAAATTGGAGGAAAAATCGAAGTACTTTAAAAAGTATTACAATTTTTTTATTACGTGTACAAAATTTAAGAATTTTTTAGAAATGTTCTGAAATTGCTCAGCTTAAAAATATTATAAATCTCTTCCAAATTTTAACAATTCTTATATATCTTTTAAACTGACTCGAATTATACCTAAAATTGTTTTGAAATCTTCCTGAATCATTTTTTACAATTCTCGAAATCTTTTGTGAAGTTTAATAATTTTTTTAATATTCTTAAAAATTCATTTAAAGAAATAAAAAATCAAATAGTCCAGGAATTGTAAGTAATTTTTTATTGTCTTGAAACCTTTCGAAATCTTTCAAAAGTTTGCAAATTTTATTTCAAAATCTTAAAAAATCTACGTTTTGTTTTAATTTGTTTGAAAATGTTCATTATTTTTTAAATTTTTCAAAAATTTGTAAATATATTTTAAAATAATTCGAGTACTTCCTAAAATTTTGAAAAAAATGTATTAAATAAAAAAAAGGGTGCGCTTAAATCTTCCAGATTCTTTTCCGATAATTTTGGAAATAATTTGAAATCTCTTGAAATCTTTTTGAATATTCTCTTAAAATAAATGTTGTAAAATAAACAATTCTAAAAAATTTTTCGAGGAAAGGAAAGTGTTTTATTTTCTTGAAAGCTTTCAAAATTCTTAAAAAGCTTCTAAATTTCTTGTTTGAAATCTTCCAAAATCTAGATTTGCTTTTGAATAAGATAATTCTTTTATCCTTTTAACACTGCTAAATATCTTTTAAAATTGTGCAAACATTTTCTGAAAAAAGAACGTTTTTATCGTTGCCTACAGTCTCTAAATTTTGTAAGCTAAGATATCCTAAGTTTTTATCCATAATTTTATTTTATTATTTCTTTAAATATGTGAAAAAGTTTATAAATTATAGTATGTTAGCAAAATGTTGAGAATAGAATTATTTCCCAATATTAACAAACATTTACATATTAAAATTTTCTTTTCTATCAACATTGGTAAGTAACTTTTAGAAACCATTAAAACAGAATATTGTTGGCATTCTTATAAAAGAATCATTTACAATTTAAAGTTTCTCTGTTAGAAATGAATCTTCAGAATTGAAATTCCTCATTTGGAAAATGCGATTTACAACATTCGAGGAAATTCAAAAGAACAAACTGAACCACTATTTTGTTCATCGTTCAGTTCCTAAAACCTTGGTACTTCTGTTTTGAAAGCTATATGTTAAAATATTCGACTTCGGAGATAACAATTCGCCAAACAAGTGACACTGTTTGAACACTGATATGCAACTTTTAATTCTTGAAAACAATTAGTTTCAGCTAAATTTTAAAAGAAATTTCTTTGTCTGTTAGTGTGTCAAAGTAATGACACCAAGGACAAGGGGAACCTGTTGTCTCAGTTTGGAGTTACCATTATTTCCTATTTCACTATTTTAGCATATAAACTTAAATTTTACGAAGTGTCTCGTCCCGAAATTCGGGGTGTCTGGTCCATCTCCTTTTTCAACTCTCCCAATTTTTCGGGACGACTAGACACAGCATATTCTTTATGAGGTTTTCTCGACAAATGATTCCAACTTGGTAATTTGGTAATTGGTACATTTATAATTCTCGGTCTAATATTTATTATAAATTTTAAAAATTAGTATCGAATCTCCATGTACGGACCACAAGATACTTCGGAAGTTCATTTCAATATAATATTAGCACAATCCTCTTCATTTTTATTAAATTGTATTTATTCACATTTAAATTAACAAGCCCATTCCGCTTAACTATTACTTCAAAACATCTCTCGTAACCTGAATCGTTAGGAATGTAAATGCCACGACTACATTTGTGAGATAACATCCTATGATGAAAATTAACGTTAAGGGTTGAAGCACTACTAGCTAAGAACTTCATTTGCAATTATTACACTTCAAATATATATTTCTGTAGCAAAGGGTTTTCTCCATCTTTGAAAAAGGAAATAAGCCTTTATTTTCCAGCTTCAAAACAATGTATTTTATCATTCTAAATTTAATTTATAGAAGTGTACTTTAGTATTCGTTTTTCTCGGCATAAAATAGTACTCCAGAGCAACACATATTGCGAAAATTTTACTAAGAACATTAAGATTTATGTTTGCAGAATAAGCTAGACTTAAATTGAATTGACACGACTTGATGATCAGTCACTAGCAGGAGTTGGTAGTGGTGGTGGCAGCTGATAATCAGAAGTATTTTGTACCGCGATACGCTCGGTCATTAATAATTTATCAATGTGAGGTAGTGGATATTGTGTAAAGGTAATCATGTCAATCATAATCATGTGGCCAACTGCACTATATATTGGACCCACCTCGACTCTTCCAAGATCCTCCAGTTACTGTCGACCATCCACCAAAACCAGAGGAAGTCGAAGAATTTTGAAGAGAAGTCTACGAAGTCCAGCATCCACTTAAAAAAAGCTCAAAGAACATAAACAGCTTCAAGGAGCTGTGAAATCCCGAGGAGGTGAAAAAAGCATTAAATGACATGGAGAACTATTACGTACTGGGATCAGATGGTATCGAGACCTTCTGGTGGAAGAATTTTATTTCAAACCACCAGCATCTGGCCCGCATTTTTACATCATATCTAAAGTTGGAAGAGCCTATTCCCGAGTGCTTGGTGGAAGGGCGCACATAACTCCTTCCAAAGATGGGCAACTTAGCCGACCCAAAGAATGACAGTTCAATCACTTGTCTGCGCACACTGTATAAGATTCTCATAACTACTCTAAATGATAGGATTGTTCGGACAATCGAACCTGTGTGGCGAGAAATATACGAACAACGCGGCTCAAAGAAAGGCGTAGCAGGATGTCGGAAGAACCTGCTCATCGATAGATGTGTCTGCAAAGACGCAGCATCCTACCAGCGCTTTCTCTCGATAGCATGGATTGATTACCGGAAAGCTTTCGATTCAACCTTAAATAGACTTATCATCTATCTGTTGGAAAGCTTGAAGGTTCATCCGCCCATTGTGAGGTGCATAGAGAGATTGATGCCGCTTTGGAAAACCAGATTCACTATCTCATCTGGAAAACATTGTGTGCCAACTAATACCGTCACCTTTCAGAGAGGTATCTTTAAGGGCGACACCATAAGCCCACTCTTCTTTTGCCTCACATTATTACCATAATCTCTCGCACTTCGCCATTCCTAAAGGTACTTTCGTGGCAACCCTGGTAATCGAAAGCATGAGGTCACTCATGTATTTTACATGGATGATCTTAAGATCTATGCTAAAAATTAAGAGAAACTACGTCTAGCTCTAGACATTGTCAAAGAGTAAACTCCAGAAATTGGAATGGAGTTAAAGTTAGGAAAATGCGCCAAGGTTTATTTGAAGAAAGGAAAACTTAATGGCATGCCGGAAGACCCTGAGCTCGTCGACAGAAGCGCTATACGACACTTTAGAGCTGAAGAGACATGTGCATGCCTGGGCGTGCCACAGAGTCGTATGCATGACGTGATATCTATACAGGATACTCTCCGAAGCAGATAAAGACGTCTCATCCGGCATATTTGGTCTTCCGAACTGTCTGCGAGGATCAAAGTATCTGCAACGAACATATATGCTTACCATCCAGGTAGTACTCTATTCATTTGTAGAGGTTCCATGGACGAAGGACGAGCTTAGATCCTTTGATATCGGTTCACGAAAGGTTATCCACATAAACGAAAGCATGCACATTGAATAATCTGTTCCGCGACTCTACATCTCACGCCGTCAAGGTGGTCGCGAAATACTGAATCTTGAATGTCTTCA
>CAKNWW010339111.1:0-11371 GCA_932074435.1 Andricus kollari | reverse complement strand
TTTTTCGCAGTTTTTCAACCATTTCTGATACGTTTCACCTTGTTTAGTGCGCAAGTATTTGATTTTATACGATTTTTGACCAATTTTCAGCATAAGTGCATGTAATGTACCGTATTTGTGATCGATTATTTGATCGTAGAAAAAAATGTTTTTTCGGGGCCACTGATTGAGAATATAATGTCAAAATTGCAACATTCAAAATGGGGGATTCAAAAAAGCGGTTACATTAGTGCGAATTCGGAATTTTTTGCAATTGCTGTGAAAGCTAGTGTATGGGGGTTTCTGAGGTCGCTGATTAAAAATCTGATGTCAGATTTGCAAAATTCAAGAAGGTGGATCCAATAAGCCTGCACGGCATTGGAGTGGGGATCGACCAAAAAATACCCATACATCAAGTTTTGTGCCAATTTTTCGAAAACATCAAAATTATACTAAAATAGTCGCCACATTGTATCCGCCATTTTAAAATTTGCAATTCTGACATCAAATTTGCAATCCACGACTCCAAAAACACCCATAAAACGTTTTTTGTGCAAATTGTTCGAAAAATTCAACATTAGAGTCACATAATCGCAATGTTGGATCCGCCATTTTGAATTTTTAAATTCTGATGCCAGAATTGTGACCAGCGACCCCGAAACCCCTAAGTTACCACTAATAGCAAGAATTAGTTCAACAGAAAATGTGTAAAAACAGTCAATCTATTGTGGGACCAAAGAAATAATAATTGGTACGTTAAAAGAAAACTTATTGCATGATATTACGTGCAAGTAATATACAAAAGCCGAACTTTGGTGAATGCAAATATAAAATTGATAACACAGGCCCACAAAAAAAATTTGTTGTTCTGAGTCTTGGATGCCAATATGATATTCCTATGTATTTTTTCCCGCTGAAACCGAACCCGCAACCCGTTTTACCTCTACAGGTCAGGATTTTGACATAACCTCAAAAAACACTAGAAAAATCCCTGAAATCGCTCAAATCATTTACTCCATACCCCCCCCCCCCCCCCCCCACAGAAATGATAACACTACAATACTATAATCTGCTAATCCCTTAACCTCGTGATACCATAACTCCATAACCTCAAAACCCCGTAACCTCATCTAGTATAAAAATCTGTTTCGGGAGAACTGAACAATTTCGTGATTTTTTCTTATGGCGCATAATCATGGGTAAGTAACTCTGTAACCCTAAAACTTCTATGGAGAAGTCCGGTTCCCGAAATCATAACAGTTTCGTGAGTGTTTCTTGTGGAATACAGTCAGGGTGAATATAACCTCAAACCCTTCAAAACCTCATAAGACTTTCATTACATTTACTTTGTTTTTTCTTCAATCAGTAGAGCATTATACGTCTGCTATCCTTATCATAAACAATGGTAGTTACCTATCATATTCGAGTTTCATGTGACTATATTAAATAGTTACATTTCTTTGATGTTATGGGATGGTGGTCGTGGTTTTAACGGAATGAAGGGGTTTTGAGGTTATTGTGCTGTGAGATTGTGTGGTTATAGAGTTACTTACCCACCTTATTCATGACTATGTTCCACAAGAAAAACTCACGAAATTGTTCTGTTTGCCCGAACCAGATTCTTTTACGAGGGTTGCCTTTTATATTTTGAGCCCAATAATGAAAAGACAATAATTGATCATCGAAAATGGCTTTATTGTTTTTCAAAGTATTTTCCCTGAAGCTCAACACACTTTTGCATGCGCTTGAACCCATTTTCGAAACATTTTTTCCACTCCGATTGAGGCACCTCCGAAACATGCATTTTGAACGCATCAACCGCTTCTTCAGGCGTCGAAAAACGTTGACCTCGTAATTTATTTTTTATGTATGGGAATAAAAAAAAGTCATCAGGTGCTAAGTCAGGGTTGTAGGCTGGTTGACCCATCAGTTCGACGTTTTCAGCTAATTTTTTGAAGAAATCCATTCTCTACAGCATTTCGCACTTTTTTTACTTACTTTATCAATTAATGATTAAATCGTTTGCTAAACGATATTCACTCATGCGCAGGCGCACTTTCTACGCTAGCCAAACAAATGAAATCCTTTAATAGATAGTTAAAGGAATTCCTTTCAAAGTAAAAAGAAATTGCTCATTAGTAAAACTACTTCCGTTTTGCATTTAACGAAAAAGTCTTTGAACAGTGAAATGATTCTATTGATGGACTAAAAAAATCGTCTTAATTTCAAAGGACGCATTCCGAAAGGGACGTAATTTTACTGTTAATAGACTTTTTCTTAGAGTGTATAGCTCGATATGTTCAATATTAGTATCAAAACTCGCTTCGTCCCAAATAGCCCCATGTCCCAACTAGCCCTGGACTCCCCTAAATATAATTTGTAGTACTCAGAATTTCGATCAATTTATCCATGAAATTTTTTGGACAGAAAGAAAATTATCAGAGTAACCGCATTTTCGAAATCCAAACAAAAAAAAAGCGAAAATGAAAATCTTTAGCCAAACAAGGCACTGTATGAAAATAAGTCAACAAAAGAAAAATTTTGCTTTTTGAAAGTCTTATAATATTATCTTAACAACTTTTCCAATTTGTTCGAAAAATCGAAAAATCAAATTTTCATTGCACAAAAAGTGACTAAAAATAAAAAATTCCATTTTCTGGTCAAACTGTGCAACATACAAAAAAAGATGCCGAGGCAGAAGCTATGCACCTGGAAAAGATCTACAAATTCGTTATTAATCACTTTCTGATTTGACTTAGTTCATTCCCCCTGTTTTGACTAGAGAACAAATTTTGGGACTTTAGTTTCCAGAATAAGTCAGTGTTTGGTGAAAAGTGTTCTGGAATCGGTCAATCTCTCTCTTAAGTCGAAATGTCGAAAGTAGTTACAGTGAATGGTCCAAAATATAGTTTTTAAGATGCCGGTGGATCTGGATATTGTTTATTTAGTGAAATAGCAGGGAAAGGAGCAACTGGATATCAAATATTTTATACGGATGAAACATCGTGCGGGAAGAATAATATAAAACGATTCGGATATGTAGACAACATTCTCCAGAAGGAACAAACTAATTACGATTATTATGGTCATAGAGTACAAGAAATTGGAAATTGTCGTGGAGGTTTTATTAAACCTTCTGGAGCAGGAAGTAGACTAATAATTGGTCATATTGGTAGTGAGGAGGGTTTTCTACTTGGAGCAATGGACTCTTTCATTGGAAAAAAAGTTAGTCACGATTGTCATCATGAAATGAATTCCAAACATTACACAGATAGGGTCCGAAAATTCTTGCAAAGTCTTCCGCAAAAATCTGAAATTGTCATACATCAAGCACGATACCACACTATAATTAAGCCAGAATTTCGAAATCCGACGACAGCGTGAAGAAAGGCTGAATTGATCGAGTTGGCAGTAAAGCGTCAAGTTCCCTTGCCCTTCAATATTGAGACCTATGAACGGTTGACGGTTCCAGCAAACTCCGATTCACTACAGGCCAAATGGAATCCTGACAGCGAACAAAAACCTGGTTCTTCTTCTCATGACTCCTGCTCTCCTGCTCTTCGTGCCAGGTCAAACTCCTCTCCGGGAAGATCTCTTTCCGTTAAAGTACTTGATTATGAATCAAATTCTCATTAAACTTTTTAGTGTTTTGTGTATAAGATATTCGCAAATTATCCTTGCTTTGAAATTACTTCTAAATTGCATATATAAATCAATGTCATTTTTCAAATTAGAAAAAACAAGAGCACGTTTATTATTGATGTAAAAGTAACCTTATTGTTGAACAAATTACACATATTATTATTAGTATTATTTTTTCATAATATTCATTAAAAACAGTTATTTGTTATTGAATTTCATACGAGTTGAGAAGAATGAAGCAAACAATCTTTATAGATTCTCGATAATATAAAATAACAGTACTTTCAAGTTTACAAATGTGTTCAGCTTTGCTAAATACGAACTCTGTGCGATTTTTTTTCACTGAGATAGAGCTACTTTTTCCCAAGTGTCAAAACTTTCTGTCCCGATATTAGATTATTCACTTTCGCGTTTAGCGGTCTAGCCTTTTGATTATAGTACTTTTTTTATCTTTCCTTTACATGAATTAGATTCTTTGCGGCGATTTTTTTAATCTGGGTTAATCGGACGATTAGGTTATGCGAGTAGATGCAATAGGTTTCCAGGTGGTCTTCAGATGGAAACGAGGTGGATGGCCGCGCGGTTCTTCCGAAAATTAATTCGAAGTGAGAAAACTCCACCACTTCATGAACCGACGTGTTGTACGCAAACATGGCGAATGAGAGTAGTCTAGTCCAGTCGTCATAGTCGTTACCGTTTATGGTCCATACAAGTTTGAAGGACTAACCGATAATCATAATGTAATTCTAGAAAGTGAAGACGGCTCGCGATTTATGAAGCATGCCAAAAAGCGTGAGGCATTTAAGATGTAAGCCGGTTAAAAGAATGACAACAACGTATCATTTTCCTTCTTCTATATAAAGAAACTAAAGCTAAAAAAGAAATAAAAAATTAAAAATATAATCAATTCGAATAAATTCAATAAAGTCCATGATCAACCAAGTATTATCTTGTTCCAAAATAGTTCCGGGTTGATGCACCGCTCGAATGTTTCTTTTTCTCTCCACAATTTTTCCTAATTTATTCAGGGGGTAATAAAATTCAAAACTTATAACTTTGATAGTTATTTTCAAGAATTCTCTACTGAAGAAATACAGAATCATTCATTCCGAAATGATTCTATAGCGGGGATTAAAATCTCGGCCATCGTAACCCAAAAATAAGTGCGGTTAAAATACCAAAACAAATGCCGATGTTTTCTTGTATGTGTATGTATTACTACTATCCTTCAATTAATCCTATACTGTAAACAAATATAATTCAATTGAAGGTATAAATAAATTTCAATTGACAAATCTTAAATCTAGTAAGTTAAAGAGTATCCAAACGCAAGCATTGTTCATAGGGAAGAAAATAAAAACAGAATTGTTCAATTGTCCTAAAATGTATGGTCCGTGTCTTTGGATCCTTATACAAGATGTATATGCACCGACTGGCCTTGGACAGGCCATGAAAAAATTGAACGGCGAACTCTTAGTATATCAGATACTATAATTCATTGTTCGCGAAGAGGTCATAATAATTCGGTTGTTCCTCCTTTTCACTTTGGTTTAACACTACAATTACACCACATGTTTGCGAAAAAGTCGTTAATTGACATTTTACATTCACATGGCTTTTGTATGACTAATGACGATCTACGACGATTTTTAACAATAACAGCTGAAAAAGAATTTAAAAAAAATTCGTCTATTTACATACCATCTGGAATTATTGAATTATTCATCGAGATAATGGTGGCGGGTTTATACAAGAAGGTGACGATAACATTGACATAAATACACAAACTATAGATGGCAAAAATACGTATCACGCGATGGCAAGAGTGTTATTTCAAAATCAAGAGGTCGATAAACCTGTATGTACAGAAAGAATTTCGAAACAAAGCTTGAAGAGAGCACTTCCTGAAAACGTCAATTCCTCATCCGAAATTTTATTTGCTCGAAAGCCAGCAACTAGGCCCTCTCCGCCAAAATTTATAGGCGCGGTTACAGTGTTAGATAATTTAAATAAGCAACGTCCGGATTTTCAGCTGGTCGATTTTTCGTGGGCGCTTTTGAGAAATGTTTCGAGAGGGATTTTTTCCGGTGACGATTTACTTTCAAAAGACGTAATGGAACAATCTATACCTTTTTGGGTGCCATTAAATACTTATTTTGCAGACCACAAGAGTAATTTTATAAAACCGCAGTACCTTCCGTCAATCAATGCTAAACCAAGCGATTTGAATACAGTCTATATGACACTGAAAAAGGGCCAACAATTATTTAATGCTTGCGGATAGAAATACAGTGTGCATGCTTTGATCAGCAATTATTTGCTGTTGCACAACAAGTTAAATTCAACCTCAAGGAAGAGCTTTCGACTGTTGTTATTCAGAGGGGCCCTTTTCATACAAGCTCTGTTTTTGATATTTGCATTGGAAAGATATGGGGAGACTGTGGTTTACGTGATATGCTCGTTGAATTCGGCATATATGCGGATAACTCAGTTGATCAAATGCTACAAGGAAAACAGTTTTATCGAACGATGAGAGCTATTACTCTTTGTTATGAAGTACTACTTTATTTAAGGTTTGAAAATTTTTTCGAATGGTTATCTGAGAAAAATCAAGAATTACTTGATACATTGCGTGAATCATACGAAAATTTCCATCAAAATTACACCAAAGGAAATTGCACGAAAGAAGCTCTAGACGCATTAACAAAAGAATCGGAACTAGTATAGGTAGACTTATTCAATGAATTTCGTACCATTAGATCCGCTGAAAATCCAAATTTTCAATTTTGGGATGAAGCCTTACAACGCTTTCAAATACTGTTACAGTTAAATAGATCAGTAAGAGAAGGGGATTGGGAGTTAGAAAAATGCTCTGAAGCTGCTATGCTGTCGTATTTTTTCGTATGTGACCAAATAAATTACTCGCGATGGTGCACTTTTCGTGTTATAGAGATGGTGCTTAACTTACCCGATGAAGTAAACAATGAATTTAAGAATGGTAACTTTTCCGTGAAACTTACGCCCGGAACGTTTCGAGGAATATACAATGATATGACAGTTGAAACAACGGTAATAAAAAATACAAAAAGTGCTACTGGCATCGTTGGTCTCACACGAAAGATCCAATTGTTTTACGGTGGACAGTCACTAGAAATATCTTAGGTGATTACTCATCATCTATGCAGATTTGCAGCAAATGTTCAATCTCAGACAATATCGATTCCAATTTTCAACACGAAGGTGAACGTCAAAATGAAATATTGAAAGATGAAAAACATTTTAAAATTATTTTGCAGCACGTTAAAAATCATATGTCTGATCCGTTTTCAAGATCGATTCAAAGCGATGCACTTATAAATTTAAGCAGTGGACTTGTTGCACCCCCTGAAACGCAAGAATTTTTATTGAATATTAAATCTATTGGTAATCAGAAACTAAAGGAGTTTATATCGAAGCGACTCGAACATGGCACTGAAAATTTAACAGGAAAGCAGGTAGGATTTTTCGACCCAATAACTAAAACTAATATGAAGACATTTGGTGAAACGAAAAAAAAACTCTAGTCAAGGTGAATGGTCAAGTTATAAAAAAAGTAATATCAGCTGAAAGTGTGTATCAAAGGGCTCTAGCTGTATGTTCAACCCGGAAAGATGTTGACTTGAAACTAATTCTGAGTTTTTCATTGACTGCTATACCTTCATCTCTCTTTAAACCTGATGGCTGCAGAAGAACAACTGATAAATCTGATTTGATGCATGATATCGAAAAAGAAGATGAAAAATACGTTGTTAGGAAATCACCTTCAACTGAAGAATAAGGAGTGATTATTATTGATGGCATGGCCTTACTGCAAGCTCAAACTACACAGTCATTCACTGATTTCAATGGCTTAGGTAATAGAATCTTTAAAAGTATCTTGGATCGACTACATCAAGCCAACGAAGTGCATCTTGTTTTTGAAAGATATGACGATGAGTCGCCAAATCCAAAACAATAAGAAAAAGAACGTAGATATGGCGTAAATACTAAAGCGTATGACATTACTGGGAATAGGCCCTTGAAAGACTTGAAAGTAATTTTGTCCAACGATCAAAACAAATCCAGTTTAACCGAATTTTCGTGTACTCAAGGAGACTCTCTGAGTCCGATACTTTCTGCATCTCCCTATTGCCTCTATCTATAGTGCTCCGAGGAAAAATCTCTGGATGTGGCCCACGAAACAGAAGAGAATATAAGGTCAACCACCTTTAGACAGGTGTATTACCCAAGACTCGATCCGTTATCGACGCAATCTGTCCATGGCTTGGATTGACTACCGTAAGGCATTCGATAACACGAACCATGAGCTATTATAGACACCTTACTTTACCGCGAGCGCATAATGAATATACCTGTAGGCGATACATTGCCATCTTAGGCACTTCTATGATCTTGATCTCTTGCACGTCTTGCCATACGCCCAGGGGGAACTCGAGTCCGTTGTGGAGAATGATCAGTGTCAGATCTACTGGAATTTCTCATTCTCCACCACTCAACGTATCAGTGCTACGAAGCCTGATATTGTCCTCCAAGATCTGAAGACCAAGATCATTTACGTGATTGAATTCTCGGCACCAGCCGATGGTAATATCACGGCAAAGGAGGAAGAAAAACGGGTGAAATATCAAGCACTTCTTTTCGAGCTTAGCAGGCTGTACCAAGGCTACAAAGTCCATCTTGTAGTTCTCATAATCGGCTGTCTTGGAGGTATGAAAGCTTCATTTCTTAGCCAACTCAACAAGATTCCGGCTTGCCAGGTTCGTCAAAACTGTTCCTCATAATATTCTACAAAGCTTGGTAGCTCTAAAAAAGTATCCAGAGGTGAAACCTTCATCTCCAACTGTCCCGTCTGCCGCGTAAGGTCATCCGCGGCTAGAGACCTGACTCCAAGGAACAGTGTTGCACGATGTTATCTCGCGTAAATTTCCCGCTCTTGCTTACCTTCTAGGACAGAAGGAGCAGAAGTGGATGACGTAAACGTTCCAGTTGCGTCGGGATTGGTTGCTTTAAGGAACCATGATCGTAGCTTCCGGAGCCTACAACTTCTCATAAATTTAGAATTTCAAAATAGCAGTAAGAAGGTGTATTTATCCGCTGTACTGGAGCAACGCGATAATTCATTCGCTATTGATATAAATGGAACTTGCACTGTAGATTCTTTGTTTCAGTGCCTTAAGTGTGGTTTTACACAGGCAAAATCACGATCTGTAGATATTTAAGGAGATACATTCCAATTCATCAGTTGGTAAAACACTAAAACCATCGTTGACCTCTTTACTAATAACCGCACATGTACTAAGCGGCTGCGATACTACTTCGTCTTCATTTTTTTCGGTAAAAAGACTGTTTATGCTGCATTAAAACAAATGTCAGACGAAGAGTTGAATAATCTTACTGATTTGAATGAAATTTCTCTTGAATATGCTATGGAGATTGTTAGTCATTTCATGTCTATGTTATATGACTCAAAAAATAACTCAAAAGCTAACCGGACTGATATTAACTCTCTGAGATATAATTTAGTTCTGTTGAAAAATCAAACTATTGACAAAATACCACCTTCGAAGCCTGCATTGCATAAACATGTACTGAGACGCCTTTGGCAAATCAATGAATGGAATCAGGCAACAATTTCCCACTTTAATTCAAAAGATGTGAGAGAGTGTGGATGACTTGTCGATGAAGATGGAAACATAAGTCCTGATTATTACAATGGGTTTTCAGCAATGGAATATCTACAAACTTTTAATTGTTCTTGTACTCAAAAAATCCATGTACTACAGATATGTGCCCTTGCAAAAAATCAGGTTTGAAATGTTGTGACTTGTGTAGTTGCCGAGATTCATGTACTAACAAAATTGATGAAATAAGCAATGGAAATAAAGATTAAATAATTAATGTATTTACCTGTTATTTCATTTATTACATTTGAAACCAAATTAAGAAACCAGACTTACTTGTCGCAGTAAACATGAGCGAAGTCCGTAGCGAGGTAAGGAACACCAAACGGCAGGAACGCTGATCTTAAAATCGGTATATAATTTTTTCTATATAAGATTAAGAGCTGAAACTTTCCAGAAAACGTATTGAACTTCTAAACTTTTAGTTTATATATTTATAAATTAAAAATTAAAAACTTTGTCAATCAACTTTTTCGATAGTATATACAAAGTCAGAATATCGAATAAAAAATTTTCCGAAATTTCCCACTCGGTTGAAAAATTTTTCGGAAATTTCTGATAGCTATCGTTGGTTTTTAAATTGGTTGAAGAATATGCCATTAAATTTTCATTGGAAAATATTAATTATTCGCAGAGCTACAGCAAGTCAAACACGAAAAATCATGAAATAATATTCGACACATTTTTCACTAAAATGTCCATCGAAAACATAAAGGTAAACTATAATTGGCGACTAGAAAGAATCTGGTCACTACCATGCCATTTTGGGGATCGTTGCCGCTCGCCTATTTACAATTTCCTACAAGAAATCGTATTTCTTTATCAGCGGGAAAAAGGTGTCTTTGAAACTTGAATTGCCGGTTCTGATTTGTCTCAGGAATAAGCCGAATATATCCAAGTTGCCCAAGTGCAAATCCTAGTACTTAATACGAAGAAGGACTACCCAGAGGAGACGTGGACCTGGTGTGAACAGGAGCCTACTGAGGAGAAGTCCGGGCAGGTGCATTTTGTCTGTCATAAGGAGAAGAACCAGGATAGCGTTTGCCATTGGGATTCCATTCTGACTCTAGTGAATCGTGCTTTGCAAAAGCTTTTATAAAACTGTTTGGGAAAATTGGGTGATTTTTTCCTACTGGACAAGACCTTATTTCATCTGCAGTTAAATTATCAAGTGTGCAGCTTATTATATTTATTTTTATTCGCAAATTATCTTCATCTGTCCTATATATTCCATGAAGAGTCCCACTATAATCCAATATTGCAAAAACGTCACCACTGGATGTTGACAATACAATATATTCTTGGTTTGGCCCAAGCGCATAGTTCGTATGATCTATTCGCATTTGAATGGGTTTATAGGCAGGAAACACGTATCTTCGAAATTCAAATTGTTGTTTCTGACTTGTGCAAGGAATAAGCCGAACATAGCCAAGTCGCTCTATTGCCCATCCAAGTACTTTAGGAGAAGGCAGCCACCCAGGAGGCGACCTGACTTCGGTATGAATCGGAGGCTCCTGAGGAGAAGTCCGGTCAGGTGAATGTTGTCTGTCAGAAGAAGATCCAGGGTTACGCCCGCTATTAGGATTCCATTCGTACTTCAGTGAATCGTTATTTGCTGAAGCTTTAATGAAATTTTTAGGGAAGATTGGGTGACGTTCGCCCACTGGACAATCTCGTACTTCATCTCGGGTCAAAGTATCAACTGTTCCACTTATCATATTCACTTTGATTCTCGAGTTAGATTTATGTGTCGTAGATATTCCACGAAGAATCCCGCTATACTCTAATATTGCAAAAATGTCACCATTGGATGCTGATAATACAATATGCTCTTGGTTTGGCACGGGAAAATAGGTATTTTCTTTTGTTCTCAATCTTATTGGATAACTAGCAGGAAAAACGTATCTTCGAAATTCAAATCGTAGATTCTGATTAGTGCGGGGAATAAGCCGAATGTATCCAAGTTTTTCAAGTGAGTATCCAAGTACTTTAGGTGAAGGAAGCCTACCAGGAGGTGATCTGTCCCTAGG
>CAKNWW010339103.1:0-11698 GCA_932074435.1 Andricus kollari | reverse complement strand
TTTAGCTATATTTAAGTTATACATCCACTATACATAATACAAACAGACATGAAGTATGGGATCGTCTCATATACCATACTTTTATTATACTATCTGAAAGATCACTCCCATACGATTTCCCAGATGTTTTCCTAGATCAATCCCATACAAAATTTTTTTACCCGGGAAGTTAAATGAGTGTCACTTCACTAGACCGTCACAACAGTTAATGAAATAAAATAAATAATCTTCTTGATAATTAAACATATGTATATTCATATGTATAATCCAAGCTGGTGAATCTGTTCACAGAGATTTAAAATACTGTTGGCTTAAGTATAACATTAATATTACAGAAGACCCTTCATATCCAGAAAGATTAAAAAAAGCTGTAATTGAATACTCTTCATTGCATTTATAAATTTTTTTAAAGTATATAAATTTGTTTAATTATCAAGAAGTTTATTTATTTTATTTTATTGACTGTGCAATAATAATAAGAAAGAAAAAAAGATAATAATTTTGTTTGAAAATAAAAATAGATTAAACAAATAGAAAAAACTAAACTTAAAAATTTTTTAAAATATATATTAAATATAAAAAAGTCATACCACCACGTCCACGTCGTCATTCAAAGTAAAGCGAAGAATGGCATAATGAATCATATTGTACTTATCGATAAATATGCATAAATTAAAAAATTTTGTAAAAAATAACGTAAAATCGTAACGCTTAAATTTTAAATATAAAAACTGAATGCTAAAATAATAAAAAATCGTAAAAATCGTAGTTTTAATGTAACTTTGTTCAACTTCTTTTAGCTTGAAGATCACCGTCCATAGGGCCGACTTGCTACGAAATGCATGGTGGAAATCAGAAAAGTGATATTTTTCGGTAGTTCAACTATGCTTTTCTTCGTTTTTTTGCCGGAAGAATAAACTTAAATAGTTTTAGCATTGAATGAAGAAGAATGAATGACAAAATAGTGTACAAATTTGAAAATAAATGAGATTAGAGTTTAAGATTGGCAGGAAATTTTAGAAAAATTAACAAATTCTCTAAGGTTTGCAGATAATTAAGGCTCGTGAATAGAAATAAAATTATCTTTTGAGAGTTTCGCATAGAAAATAAGTAATTAATTCCACATTTATATGTATATAAAGTATTTTTTTGGTCAAAAACAAACAATAACGTTCAAATTTTATAGCGAAACGAATAACATTAACAATATTTATATTTTTACCAATTATTTTAATAATTTTTTTTAATATCCCGCCCTTTTCAATTTTTTCAATCTCATATATTCTCAAATCTTTACACTATTCTATCACTTATTTTTTCTTATCAGATGCTAAAACTATTTAACTTTATTCTTCCGGAAAAAAACGAACTTTACTGTACGTTACTTTGCGAAATTTCTTAGTAGCATTTGTACGACGCTATATGTCACGATAACTAATCAGAGTACACATTTTTTATAGTATAGTCAAGTATATCTCTGGGGCGTCCGCATGAAAAGGGTCCTTATGTTCTGTTCAAGTTTAGGGAGTACCGAGCCCTATACGTAACTCCATACCGACCATGCGGACGCCTACATATATTGGACTTACAACCAAACGCAAACGTTTGTTTACTCATGTAAAGGGGCGTGAGGTAAAAGAAAAACAAATCTTGAACTATACAATTTTAAGCGTGTGTGTATTCTAATAGTTTTCTTTTGGTCAAGACGAAAAGAACTTAGGTATTTTAAAATCCATGAATATCTTTTTCTTCTGATTAGAATTGACATTTTTACTTCTACAGTTTTAAAATAAGCAAAATATACATGCTCAAAACTGAAATTAAAAACAATAAATATTAAATTTAAAATTATTATTATTGAGACTATAACTTAATTCGTGCGGTTTGCTAAGAGATGGCGTAACTTGATTATTATTCCATCGTTCCAAACATCCGGCATGCGTTGGAAATCCACTGTCGTTGTGCATCTTCTTCAGTATATGTCATTCATTTGAAGCGTAAACAGCTATAATTTTTGTTCACTTAAATATGTCGACCTTTGTGCCTAAAAAAGTGTTTTTGCGGGGAGTTCTCCTTCATTATTTTCATATGAAGAAAACTGCTGCCGAAAGTCATCTTATTTTGGTGGAAGTGTATGGTGAACATGCTCTAGCTGAGCGAACATGCCAAAAGTGGTTTGCTCGATTTAAAAGTGGTGATTTTAGCTTGGAAGACGAAGAACGTCCTGGGCAGCCCAAAAAGTTTGAAGATGAAGAACTGGAAGCATTACTCGATGGAGATTGTTGCCAAGCACAAGAAGATCTAGCAGAATCTTTGGGAGTCACTCAAGCAGCCATTTCAAAACGTTTAAAAGCAGCCGGATACATTGAAAAGCAAGGAAATTGGGTTCCACATGAACTCAAGCTGAGAGACGTTGAAAGGCGGTTTTGCATGTCCGAAATGCTGCTGGAACGCCACAAGACGAAGTCCTTTTTGCATCGGATTGTTACTGGTGATGAAAAATAGATCCGTTACGACAACCCCAAGCGCAAAAAATCATATGTGCAACCCGGCCAACTAGCCAAATCAACGGCAAAGTGGAATATCCATGGTGCGAAGGTAATGCTCTGTATTTGGTGGGATCAGAAGGGTGTGCTTTATTATGAGCTGCTAAAACCGGGTGAAACCATCAATGGAGAACGCTACCGAACACAATTAATCCGTTTGAAGAGAGCAAAAGCCAAAAAACGCCCAGAATATGCGACCAGACACGAAGCAATAATTTTCCATCATGACAACGCTCGGCCCCATGTTGCTATTCCGGTTAAGAACTATTTGGAAAACAGTGGATGGGAAATTTTACCCCACTTGCCTTATAGCCCAGACCTTGCCCCTTCGGGCTACCATTTGTTCCGGCCGATGCAGAACGCCCTTACTGGAATACGGCTCACATTAGAACAGGGTACCAAAAATTGGCTTGATTCATTTTTGGCCGCCAAGCCGGCGCAGTTCTTTTGGAATGGAATCCGTAAATTGCCAGAAAGATAGGCAAAAGTCATAGCTTCAGATGGGCAATACTTCGAATAATACTATGGTATAACAATTATTATTATATAACATTAAAAGTTTGAAAAAACCGCACAATAATCATATAAAATCATTTTTTTAAAGTTAGTTATTTAAACTAACATAGTACTTGCAAAGATATAAAAATGACCAAATCGTGAAAATAATTAAATAAATTGCCCTAGAATTATTTTCTGTTTAAGGAATAATTTCCGACCAATAAGTTTTAATTCTAACTTCCCCCCAAGTCCTTTTTATTGTGCCCGGAAAATGCCCCCAAAAATGCAGAATAGTAGTTTACATCGTATACTGCGCAGGAGAAAAAATGGCCAAGTGTAATGATTTAGCAGAAACAAACCACAAGCAGAAAAAATTGAACCACACGCAGAAATTTATATGAAGGATGAAGATGAATATTATTAGTATAGCTTATTTCTTATCAGAATACAAAAATTCTATGGCAAGGAGGACGGTACAGAATGATATGCGCATTTTCAAAAGTTGTTAAAAAAATGTAATGTCTACACTGAAAAAAAGAATTTTTGGAACCAACAAAATGCATTTACTTGAATCTTATTTCTTGGCATCAAGAAAATATTCTTTGTAAGTAGTCATTTTTATTTAAACCAGCCACATATATTTTGTTGATCTAAAAAAGTTAATTCTTTGGCTATATATTACTGATTCAAATAAATATTTCTTATATTCAAGAAAATGATTTCCATGATACAAAGGGTCTAGGTTCGTTGGAATCTGATAAGTCGTTCAAAGAAATATTGATTTGATTTAATAATTTCGATGGTGAGGTGAGGTTTGAAATTCTTGGCGATTGCCTTCACTTGGAAACATAATTTTTTCGCTGCTTCCAGGACCTCTGTCATTGTGCTGTGCTTCTTGCGGCTGATGTACTTGGTAACCTTACTTTGACAATTTGGATTTTCCCTGGCTGAATCCAATCCTTTGATCTTCGTTTCCAGAAGGATGGATTACAGTTTTCTTCTGTTTTTTTTTTTTTGGCAGACTCGTATTCATCATAATCAGAAGTCTCACCTTCCTCGGCAGGCTCATACAGGTGATCAGCGTCTTCTTCATGGGGAAGTACTAATTTCTCGTCCTCCACCATAACTTTTTATCCCAACCTTTCCACGGTACGATGAAATATTTCTTCTCTCATTGGTGCAGCCTGTTCTGAAATCGTCGCCGGTCCCTCCTCCAAGGTGAGATCATGCTTCAACAAGAGCTCTTCAGAATGTGTTAGAGCTTCTTTAAGTAGTTTTTTCGATTCCTCACTATGAAGAGAATCGAGAAAAACCTCCTCTGATGCAATAAGAGATGACGATGCAGCTCCTTGCTCCATTTTCTTGCACTTGATAATTTCGGAAACACAACTCAAAATACATGTCTGATACGTTTAGATGTTGGTTCACAATAGCGATGAATTAACACTAGAAGTACCGGGCGGTTTACACGTAAAACTTGAGAATATATCCTTTCTTCTATCGGAAGACTTCTCAGAGTGCGAGCAATTCCTCGCTCAAAACGTAATTACTCATTTTCTGGCACGATTCTTATGCTTTTTTACGCGTTTTTCACTCACTTTGAGCTTTTTTTGGCATCTTCAAAGAGGAAATTTCTTAAATATTTTGCGATAACCAAATTCCTTTTAAATGATTGAAAATAGGTAAAAAAAATTGAAAAAATTAGGTTTGTATAAATTGCCCCTTTCTGGTGACTCCTAATTCTTGCGCATGCTAGATGAGAATTGAAGGG
The DNA here is from genome assembly GCA_932074435.1 of Andricus kollari. Classification (NCBI taxonomy): domain Eukaryota; kingdom Metazoa; phylum Arthropoda; class Insecta; order Hymenoptera; family Cynipidae; genus Andricus; species Andricus kollari. The sequence goes on along the minus strand of CAKNWW010339103.1, from coordinate 6,883 downwards.
CATCAAATTCACTGCAGACTAAAAAAAATCAAACATTATACCTCCAATAGTTTAGGAGATAGAGCTGTTAAGCCCCATTTTTATCAAAAAATTTGAGTAAAACAAATTTTTGTGACTCATAAACAATTCTCCTTCGTGAAGATTTAAATGTAGTCTTGAAACAATTTTTTGATGTTACTTAGGGAGGCGAAGACTGCACTGTTCTCAGCATCACTTAACTCTATTATGAATCAAGTTTTGAATTTGGTTTTGAAAATATAGACTCATGAAGATGGGGAATATTCTTTGGAGAAACTAAAGATTGTACATATGAAGTGCAAGTTGAATTATGGAAGAACATTATTATACGACTTTGTGAAACCCTTATCAGTTACTAGTATCAAAAAGAGCAAAGGCACATTATATATATTATATGCACAGAGAGCATGCTGCTGCCTGGCCGTGTGTAGTCCGGATTATGCTTAGAGGTCTTGTAGTGTTTTTTTTAGAAAGCTGTATGCATCTTTATTCTTTATTGTAAATTTTTTCAAGCCGAATGCCCAGGTGCGAATTGACCGTCGTCCCACGGTCGAGCCAACCGTCGGATGGTCGGTCCAACTTTGTGCGCCACTGGTCGGGCCAACCAGCTAAATGATAACGGTCAACCGCCTTTGACTTCTCAACGTCGGACCGACATGTGGTCTATTAGAATGATGTCGACCCAACCTTGGACAACAATGTGGGGTTGACTTTGATGTTTGAAGGTTCAAGGTATTCAAAATATTAATAATAATTGATTGCGAGTATTTTGACTATAATTGTTAATGGTCCTGCTTAGAATGACTACATATATTAGATTTTTAAACATTATATTACAAATAAAATTTCTATCGCTACGGGGATTCAAACCTAGATCTATACCTGAATCTATACCCTAGCAGTCGGGAGTCTTACCCATTACCCTATACCCATAGAATTGAAAGTCAATGAAAAAACCATCCTCATAAGCCACAGCTCAAAGCAGTTGAAATTAAACATTTTTTTAACTCTTTTTTCTCAATAATTTTTTTATTATTATGCGACATCATGTGGATGTAAAATAAATTAACTGTTAACATGAATATAAGTGAAATAACTTTTAAATAAATAATTCAAATCCATTACAGTTTTAGGGTTTCGTAGGCGCGGGCTGAAAACCTTAAACTTCTTTTCAACAACTTTTCAACAAACTTTTTTCAAACATTTTTTTTCAAAAATTTTGCTTCAATTTTTATTATTATAATTTTTCTTCGTGTCATATTTTGTTTTTTCGCTTTTTAGGCTATTTTACAACTCTTGATAATGACATAAAATGTGATTTTTAATGAGCATTTAAAAATTGCATCGACGGAACTTACAAGGGAGGTTAGGTTGGTGTCCAGCGCCGATTTTATTGTTACTTTTCAGGTGAAAAGAGGATCCCAGACTATGAAAGAAAAAGAAAATTTCGGGCAAACGTTCACATTTAGGTGTTGATTTCACCCCTTCTACATTTTTGAGTCTTTTATTGTTTTAAGAGGTAAAACTGCTTTTTTTTAAATAGTTTTTACACAAAATTGTTGTAATTGATGCAGTATTACAATATTAGCGTGAGATGTGAAAATACTTACCCTCTAGAGTATCATCATTCATAAAATCTGCCCCTAGAATGCTTCGCTATATGACATATATGTAGTTTAAGATTTTGGACTTTGTTGCTGCAAACATCTTGTTTTGGTATTCAATTCTATTAAGAATCATCAGTGTTATTATCAATAACTCCTCCGTTACGTGTCATCCACCCCTATAATATTATCAATGAGTAAGAAGTATATTTATTAATATAACATTTCTGTAAGTAAAGGATTAAAATATTTAGTTTGGACAATCAATAATAATACAACTAATTATTGTTAAAGATGGTACTTGTTCTTATATTAATTAAGCCTTGTTATGTAAAACCTACCCCTACAAAACTTTTTATTTTTTGTTTAGCAGGCAATTTTATTGATGATACATATAACGGAACTGTTTAAAGAATTTTTATTTAGGTTCAGGCATGTTTCGTTGAAAAATTGCACACACATACACTTACCCTTACACCAACCTAACCCCCCTTGTTTGAAATTTTATCGCGTACTGCGACAATTTTTTTGAAAACGAATTTTTTTAAACCTTTGTGTACCGTTTTGCTTTTTAGGTGTTCGGAAAGGAAGTGTGTAGGTGTATGGAAATTTCGGTACGAATTTGGATATGTCTACACAAAAATCCAGCTATTCGTACCCAAATTTCGGTCGTTTTGAAATAATGAACCCTAGTATACCCGACGGCCGGCCCATATTTGGGCCGATGTTTGACCGACCGTCGGGTGCATCATGATGACTTGTACAAGCCAATGTTATGCCGACGGTCGGGCCATCTCTTGCCCAGAGTTGGGCCAAACGTACTTTCACGGTTTTTTTGAAACCATGAACCAGCGTTTGTCCGACGGCCGGCCCATATTTGGGCCAAGGTTTGGCCGACCTTCGGGTGCATCAAGGTAACTTGTGGCTAACCGACTGCTGTATACAGAGTCGAACCGACCGCATGTCTGTGGTAGTACCGACCAATCTGCCACAGTTTATCTGATCATCGGCCCAAAGTTGGGCCAGAAATGGGCCGACAGACGGCTTTTCGCCCACCGCCGATGTCGGTTGCCAACGTCGGTGAGACCATGGCAGCTTGAAAACACCTTAGTCGGTCCAACTCTGGTTATCGTAGATCGGTTACCAAAGTAGGACCGACTTTGGGCTGATGGTGAATCTCTGGAATCCGACCGAACTTCGCACCTGAGTGAAGAAGCAGAAGCAAGAAGATTCAAAAGAAACTTAAGGTATATATAAGTTTCATAAAGGAAGGACTTATTCAAAAGGTCATAACTGCAGTTCTATTAGAGCTAGAACGCTGTATGTTTTATAGACTTTTAGGAAATTTAGTCTATTTTAACTTGTTTTTTGACAATTTTCAACTTAAATGCATAAGAACAGAGTTATTTTAGGAAAACTAAAATTGAAAATTTGTTCCTTCAAGCCTAATAAACGATTCCATCTTAAATCTCTCAGGGCGAATAGGAACATTTTAATGTTAGCACGTTACATGCAGACGCAGACTTCCCTATGAGTTCAATCATTACTCATCTTGATCGTAAAGTGTAAAATTGGGATCTTCCAATACCAGTGTTTATATCAGGATTTGCTTCTCGAAAAATGTGATATATTTCTCTGATGGTTCGTGTTAAGAAACGTTTCTCGGCTTTGCGTGTTCATAGTTTAGTGGATGACTACTGTAAGTATCAGATGAATAATATACGCCTTTATCTAGTTTAAGTTTTCTAGTTTCGTCAATCATGTAACTGCGTAATGCAGGAAATTTTGTAAGTATTTTAATTTTCGAAAGGTCTTTATAGTCCAGTAGCCAGTAACACTTCTGTATACACTAATAGTGCCGCTGGATACTTTTGGTTTAAAATGTTCGCAAAAGTCCCCTGATTATGGATATTAAGGGTACTTTTCTGAAATCCTAGTCATTTTTTGTTTAAACCATTTTTATTAACAATTTCATTATTTATTGGCAAATTTTCTTTTTAAAATTATTTGTAGAATCGTCATCAAAATCCAAACTTTTATATTTCATAAAATATTTTATAGAACTAACCGTTTCAAAGTTAAAGCGTTACAAACAATTGAATTTGCACTAAAATTGACATGTTTGCGGCTGGATATCCTGACCGGGCCGTGAGCCCGTGTTTTTTCTCAAGGCAGTACACCTAATCGGGCCACCTTCACCGAGTATTTAGATCTCGGTGGATTTCGTTGTTTCCAGCGTTCTGGAAATATACCTCTCAGGTGCCAGGCGTACCACATCACACAGTAAATGACGCGGAACTCTTTGCATGGCAAAGTGACCCTCACCCACTCTACCACCCGGCAGCCTCCTGAGCCGGCCGTAGAGAGAATACGGCCAGGCTAGGGTGGACGGAGCGATCCCTCTGAAGTCATCAGTTAGATGCACAGATACGGGGCACTGCCTTGGTGTGTTATGTGAGTGTATGAGTGTGTGTTCATAACTCGAAATCGACCAGCGACCATCGAGCGCTAGTCCCCTCGACATGGGGCCTTTACGTAAGGAGATCGCTGACTCATTTTCAAGTCTTCTCAAAATGGACTAGCGAGTCCTAAGGTTAGGTAACCAGCCCCTTATGAGGGGGCCTACAGTTTAAGATGGGTCCTCAAAGATCTGGAGACGAAGATAATTTACGTGATTGAATTATCGGCACCAGCCGATGTTAATTGCAGGGCAAAGGAGGAAGAGAAATAGGGTAAATATCAACTACTTCTCTTCGAGCTTAGCAGCCTGTACGAAAGCCATAATGTCTATTTTGTAGTTCTCATAATCGGCTGCTGTGGAGGTATGAAGTCTTCATTTCTCAGCCAACTCAGCAAGATTCCGACTTTCCGCGGTCAGGCTCAGTCCATCGTCGACCGGATGCAAAAGGCCATCCTTGTCTAGAGACCGGACGCCCAGGAACAGTGTTGTGCGGTGTCATCTCGCATAAATTTCCCACTCTTGGTAACCTTCTAGGACAGAAGAAGCAGGGGAGGATGACGATCACGACCCGGTTGCGTCGTGATTAGTTGCTTTAAAGAACCATGACCGTAGCTTCTGGAGCCTAAGACTTCTCATAATACTAATAATAATAATGATAATAAGGGATAATAATAAGTAGGGATATGGCGACCCCATCGCCCGAGAGCTTCGGCTCTTGGAGTCAGCCACGTTGCATTGGGCTAACTCCCCAATGCAACGAATTATGCGGTTACGTCACCAGTATCGCGCAGTGCCACCCACAATAGGCCTCGCTCGGATGGAGGCCATGGTTCAGTTGGGAGTGGCAATGGGACTGAACCGAGGCGATGACCAGGCAATAACTCCGGACAAACGCGAAAACATCGATTTAAGTGGTCGGACCAACTCAGAAGGGACATCCTTACAAGATTCCGGCTTGCCAGCGTCAGGCTCATTCCATCGCAAACCGGATGCAAAAGACTGTTCTTCTGGGATCACTTCATCTGGCCCGTCAACACTGTTCCTCATAACATTCCATAAAGATTGAAACCTTTATCTCCAACTGTCCCGTCTGCCGCTTAAGGTCATCCGCGGCTAGAGACTTGACTCCAAGGAACAGTGTTGAACGATGTTCTCTTGCGTACATTTCCCCCTTCTCTACTTAATAATAATATATACTATTGAAAATTTTTATTTTATTTTATTACCTACCGAAGGTGTTCTCGCGTTTTCGTCGCGGTAGGGCTTGAGCTTTCCTCTCATGAATTTGACGGATATGTTGGCTGTAGCATTGCTACTAACAGGGTTTCCCATGCCAGATAGAAAGAGAACGAAGAGGAAAGTGCCTAAGAGGAACACCAAAACCCATACATTTTAATGGAGAGTCTTTTGAAAATTTTGAAAGGCTTGTCGCTTTCCGAGGATCGTCGGGCGCCCCTGGAGCCACCGCTGGGGTCCACAGCATGCGGGACGGTGGTGATGGTGAGCTGTGAGATGGTCAGGCTGATCTCACTAATCTAACTGCTGGTCAGCAAGAACATCTGCGACCAACGGTAAGCAGTGGAACATCAACTGTGCCTACTGAGGATGCTTTGGCTAGCGTTAGCTATTTGCAGCCAACCACCTCAACAGAAATACCGTGGGAGAGCATTAAGTGGGATACCACAATGAATGAGGAATTGGTGCATCTCTATTGCGAAAGTGCGAAGTTTGAAACCCCACGCGAAAAAGGATACAATTTTAGAACGAAATTTGCTGCAGAGTATCCTCAAATAGAGATAGTCGCACTAACAAGGGAACAGGTGTTCAGCGCCCGGAGGGTTACAACCGGTCGAAAAGGATTCCTTGAGGTACCTACAACAAATTTCAACCCATCCTAGCCCCTACCTTTTCGATATTATTGAACCCCAACTCTGCAAAGTTTTGAATTTTAACCATATTTATGCGCATTTTCACATGCAGTTGAAGCAACTTTTTTTAACGTTCGTTACTTTTATATTACAACATCATCTTCATGAAGAATTTAACGTCTTAATTGATCATCTTGTAAATTCTACGATAACACAGGCCTGCAAATAATGGGGCCATGTAAGTTTTTGCATAGAATCCGAATCCGGGGTCAAAATTGGCCCGTCACGTCAGGATTTTTAGATATTTGCGGTTATGCACCCAAAAAATGGCGTTTCTGGTTACTTTTGAGGTTATATACAGAATGCACAACATTTTTTTGGTCTTTCTCTTTAGTTACATTATTTATTGTAAGTTCTACTCTTACTCTTTAATTTCAGAGTTGCAGAGTGCAATTACGATAAAGTTACGCTAATTTGAAGTTAAGAAATATTCTCAATAAAATTATCATGAAAATAAATAGCATAATTTTTTATGTATCATTAAGTTGGTTATATGATAACTGCAACGTTATAATTTCCTATATTCGATAATAAAATATTTCACGGATGATTTTCTTTTGTGTAAGAAATATGAAATTGTTATAATAATTAGTAGGGGCAAAATTAAAATAAATGTTTAACTCTAAAAGAAATTTATTTCTAAAAGAATTCCAAAGTGAGACGGGGCAAAATTGAATACTATTTAATCTAAATAGTTACACCTATTCGATTTGGTATCAATAAGATAATTAATATAATCTATTATATAAATAAAAACTACTATATAATAATATAATAATATAAACTATTATACAGGGTGTCCCAGACTCAAGTGTCCGGACTTATATGACTGTATACAAATTTAAAAAATAAATCTAAAATTCCTTTTCCAA